>LOEQ01000193.1:553082-569658 GCA_001685075.1 Bramus lutescens | reverse complement strand
TGAATGAATGAATGAATGAATGAATGAATGGCGTACCAAGAGTATAGAGGTGAGTCTTCCTGTCTGTAAAGAACTCTTTCAGATCAACATCTGGAGGTTTGGCGTGCTTTTCTTCAAAAGCTCCAGTTTTGGGATGTTTGTGTCTGAAGATAAAATGCAGTTTATAATCTTCTCCACATTTATCTGGTCCAAACATGATGGTATAGGACGTTTTATCATAAAAGTCTTCCTTCAAAGAGATGATGGTCCAGATTAGTCCCGAGTCACAGTGTGGTCAGTGATTCTTCTCTCTCCAATGGTGGAGTTTACAAACTACATTTGAGTGCCAACTTACTGAAGAACACAAATGACCATAAAGGACAGGCAAAGTGAAAGTAACGCTTAGAGAAGCAAGTGCTACTTCCTTCCTGAAGGTGCAAGGAAGCTGGTGCCTTAGCGTCTGAAAAAAGCTTCCTTCAACACTTTATGCAAATACACACTAACAGTTCATAGGAAATTAAGCACATTTACAACCCTAGGCTAAAATAATTATTCATTACCATTATCCAGGAAGATAACAGAAAAAAACCCTTAGAAAAACATGCTCAGATATAGAGAGGAATTCCGGATTTCATTCCTTGTGGGGCCTATTCCTCTGGCCTGTTATTCTGCACTCAGATACTGCAGCTCCAATGCTGCCGCTGCCATGTGACCAAGCGTGTGTGGCTGAGTGAGCTTCTGAGCCCTCTGGATCCCCACACCGTCACACCTCAAATGTGGAGATGACAGTCCCCACCTTCGAAGGGCTCTCTGAGGACTCACTGAGTCAATAAACTCCTTAAAGGAATTCGATGTTTTGCCAATGATGTTTTGCCACCCTTTCACTAAGACCCTGACCTACAAGACCTAAAATGAGAGCTCCACTAGCTACTTCCTACAAATGGCCTCTCTTTTGTCTGATGTTAAAGTTCTGACGCACTGTGCAGCTCACCCACAGCCAAGCCACCTCAACACTACCTGATGTTGCCTCACTTCTGCTACAGCCAGATGGCGCTCCCACCGTGACCTTTTCTTTTGCAGAATGCTATGTCCCCAGCCTGTCAGAACTCTAAACTTGAAACAGCTTTAATGTGGGCTTCAGGCCTCTTCTGCTTCGTGTTTCTCTGAGCAAACTTGAGAACTCCAATTTGACGCCTCATCAGCATCTCTAAGCACCTGCCACTTCTATTTGCAGATGGGCAGTTATTTATATTACTAAAGGGCACAGAATTGATATCTTCATCAAGTTATGAATCCTGAGGGCAAACTGTAAAGACCACGTAGACTCACGTTGGAAAAAGACAAGTTATTATTTTCAATTGAAAACGAACTTTCCAGTTGTTGTCGACCGCTCCTTAGAATACTTACTGACTTTAACAAGGTGTTCTTAGATATTAAAATGTCATACCAGAATCAAATCATCAGTGTCTGCTAGCAGTTTAATGTATGCACCTCCACAATCAATACCATCTTGAAAATTTACTTCATATCTAAATGGAGGGAAAAAGAACCACACTGCTGATAAATAAAAGTTACTCGTTTTTCTTTAAAGTATAACAAATTACTCTCAATTCCTTTAAGCAGAATTACTTCATATTACTGCCAAGCTCATCCATACAAAGAATATCTACAACTTATAGGAAGTGAGCAGACATGCTCACCTAATGCATCAAGTCATGATGTCAAAATAGGAAAGTATTTACAAATAATTACAACCAGCCAGAGGAAAACCAACCACCTCATTTACATAATTTTCCCAATCAAAGTATTAGGGGGAAGATAAAAGAGTTTTAACTAAACTGTAACAGGAAACCCCAAATTCTGATGAGGTAAGTTCTCCCTATATTCTCCTTCTTTATGGAACTGGGTATCAAACCCAGGGCCTCCTTCAAACTGGGTATGTACTCTACAACTGAGCCAATCCCCAGCCTCCGTGTTCTGTGTATTCTTAGCTACAACAGGTTTTTCAGAAACTGATAATAACATTGGAGATTTGGAACCCAATACTAACTTTTATTTTAATTTAACTACACCTAAACCATGCTCAATAGTTTGAATTTATTGAATTAGATTTTAACCTAATAACTTGGGGTATTTCACGCCAAAATAGCCACGAGAAAAGTGAAACTTCCGCTGTCTAGTGTGACAGCTAAACACCTAAGTCTCTCATAGATTTACAACACCCTAGAAGTCTCAGCCAAATCTTTCTATATTAGGTTGTTTTTAAAGAAATAGTATTGCTAAAATAATAAGACATAAGCTTAGGTGTCTGATAAATTAACGAATCATATGTGAAAAAAATCCATGAAATAGTTGTCAAAGTGAAAAACAGTTTAAAAATGAAAAAAGTTTTTTTTTTAGGTGAAGTGAAACAAAAAGATGAAAACAAAATTGTATACAATGCTGATTATTTAATAAATGACTATAGTTTTAAATGTTTCCAGCAACTTCAGGGACAAGATGAAAAAATAAAAAAGCATACACAACTTTCCAGCTTAAACCCAATTGGTATACACATTTGAATCAAAAAGAGAGAAAGAAAAAAGAAAGGAAGGTAGGAAGAGTGTGAGCGATCTGCGCAGCTTGCAAGCCTGCGGGTGCCATTCCTGCCTGGCTCCTTCCAGGCTGTCCGCAGGAGGGCTCCAGGCACAGACTTTCAAGTGGGAAAGCCCTAAACTGCTTCTTGATTCTTCCACCTGCCCCACTGCCCCCTGTGTGAGCACAAATCATTTTATAAGCTTTGGATCTGTTTGCTCACCCACGATGCAGGACGTGGCCCTCACCCGCTTTAAGAACTTAAGGGTATCTCCATGACAGGGAAACAAAGTCTCAAACACGTCACATTCTGTTAAGGAACTTAAAAACAATTTTAAAAAGTTTCAAAATCAAGGAAAATGTGTTTCTCTGAAAGCATACGTTTCACTTAACACATAGCTTGACAATTTCTTCACGGGCTCATATCTTTGAAGATGAAAACAGAAGAAACGACACCTGGTCTGGCTTAAGGTTGCCATTTTCAGGAAAATTAAATAGAAGAGATTACTGTATTCCAGGTGACTCCAGGAAGAAGGGTCCTCCAGGAAGTACAGACGCTAGAGGAACACCACAAACTGGCTCTGTAGACAGGAATGTGGTTTTCCTGTCCCGGCATGCTGAGTGAGGCTCAGTCACTGTTCATTTCTTATCCTGCTAAGTTTCTATTTCTGAACATTAGCTCTGCAGGGCCTGCCTGCCTCTCAGATGCTTGGAAGGTGGAGACAAGGAGGACCCTGAAGTGAAGTCCAGACAGGGCAACTTGGTGAGACACACACACACACACACACACACACACACACACATTTAAATAATCAGAGACGAACAGTAAGAGAAGTCAAACAACAAAAAATTACAAAACAAAAATGTATTGACAAAATTAGAAAAACCCTGGTAACAATAGCCTCGAAAAGCAACAATTTAAAGTCCTCAAAAAATGTTAGACTTGCTGAGTAAATTTAAGAAAAGTGAACTACACAAACAAACAACATCAAAACCCCCAAAACACAAGAAGAGGGGCCAACCATTTTTAACATTCGAAGAGATTCACGAAATGAATGTCCTACGAAGATGTGGGACACGAAATGACAGAAAAAGATTTGCCATTCAGCGGGAAGAGGACAGCTCTGCTCACGCCAGGCAGGAGGGACGTGGAAAGGAGACAATCACTGTACCAACCAAGGAGTCAGAGGGGATGAAATCCCAAGCAGTGCGGGTGTGAACTGGAGACTTCAGCACCAGGAGAACCAGTAATTGCGGGAAACTCCTACAGCCCCCAATCTAACAATGAACAGATCATGTAAGCAATCAGTCACTGGATTTAAACTATTCCAGACCAACCAACAGTTACAGAGTGCATCCCCCAGCACCTGCAGAAACACATTCTACCTAGTAGGACCCAGGGCTTCCTCCAGGAGAGACCACATGCTAGTACAAAACAAGTCAGACAAATTAGAAATAATTATTAATCAATTAATGTTTGGGTTGTATGAAACATTCCAGAGCAAAAAGAAAAAAATCTCAAAAGTCCTATTAAAAATATACGCACGATTTTAATACCAGCACTTGGGACCTGGAGGCAGGTGGATCTCTGAGTTCGAGACCAACCTGGTCTACAGAGTGCGTTCTAGGTCAGCCAGGGCTATACAGTGAAACCCTGTCTCAGAAAACAGAAAAAATGCTAGGCTTACACAGACATTTTTCAAAAGAAGAAACACCTGAACAACAATGTTTAAAAGGCATGCACTGTCATAAATCAAGAAAACACAGCAAAACCTTACCCCAGGTGGAAAGACTTTAATGAAAACAAAAACCCCAACCATCAACCAAAAAGCCCCAAACAAACAAAAAAACACCCTAAAACAAATAAACAAAACTGCTTACAATGTTAAACAGGGTAATTTTACATATTGATGGTAGAACGATATATTAATACAGCCACTATGAGAAACAGCACTAGATTTCTCAAACGAAAACCAGAACTGCACTGGAAGCCACTTGTCAACACTCCCAGGACTGTAATCAGTGCATGAGATGCCTGCACGTCTAACTTTCGCTCAGCACTGGATTCTCTATGGCCATGATGCAGAATTAACTGAGGTGACCACGGATGTGTATAAGGAGGAGGTGGTCCATATGCTCATCAGAGTCCTGCTCAGCCACTTAGAAGAACTAAACTTTTATTCACAGGGACACGGCTGGGACCATGGGACATCACATTGAGTAAAATAATCCCTGCAAAAAACCTTAAGATGTATAACACATGGGTCTCACTGCTTTCGGATGTAAAATACTGATTTCATAGAAGTGAAAAGGAGTCGAGGAAGGAAAGAGGGAAGATGAAGATCAGGGACTCAAATACACTTAGAGGAGGAGGGGGGGACTACAGAACACTCAGGAGGAGGAGGAGGGGGAGGAGGGGGACTACAGAACACTCAGGAGGAGGAGGAGGAGGGAGAGGGGAGTACAGAACACTCAGGAGGGGGAGGGGGAGGGGACTCAGAACACTCAGAGGAGGAGGAGGGGGACTACAGAACACTCAGGAGGAGGAGGAGGGGGGACTATAGAACACTCAGGAGGAGGAGGAAGAGGGGGAGGAGGGGGACTACAGAGCATTCAGGAGGAGGAGGAGGGGGAGGAGGGGGACTACAGAACACTCAGGAGGAGGAGGAGGGGGACTACAGAACACTCAGGAGGAGGAGGAGGGGACTACAGAACACTCAGGAGGAGGAGGAGGAGGGGGACTACAGAACACTCAGGAGGAGGGGGAGGGGGGACTACAGAACACTCAAGAGGAGGAGGAGGGGGAGGAGGGGGACTACAGAATACTCAGGAGGAGGAGGAGGAGGGGGAGGGGACTACAGAATACTCAGGAGGAGGAGGGGGGGATTACAGTACACTCCACAAAGGCAGGCAACTATAGAAATCTTCTTCCAGAAAGACCCAGAAGGAAGGTCAAAACACAAAGATGTGATAAGCATTTAAAGAGACAGAAAGGTGAATTTCCATTACACAGTGACTGTAGCAGCAAAGCATTTCAGATCTCATATTAGGCGTGCTCCACACATACATGTTCGATATGTATTGACATGTATTGACATGTATCGACATGTTTTGGCATGTATTGACATGTACACAAACTGCAAAATGCACCATAAAGTTCAGCAAAAATCAAGTGCCAATTAAAGCAGTTAACATAAAATATTTTCATTTCGGCCCACTTGACTACTTTTTGATTCTTGATCCTCTTTAAATTTTCAAAACAATCTCACAGTTGTTTTGGAAATTTTTAGATGTATTTTTCTGTTTGCGTTTTATCTGGCAGAAAACATTTTCTTATCAGTGACTCACACAGAAAACACTCCATTTATCCCTGACAACTTGAATTTTGTATTCGTTTTCTGCACAACCCTTCCCAAATGAACAATCCATTCATAAAGTGATGCTCCATACACCTAACTTCCTAACTTTAAAGAGACTGAGAGTAAGGCTGCTTTAAAGCATCAAGAAAGGGTGGGGAGATGGCTCAGTAGTTAAAGTGCCTGACACCCAAGCCTTAGGACCAGAGTTCAGATCTTCAAAACTCATGTAAAATTCTTAATAAACATGGAGGCCAGCCTCAGAAAGTAGAGGCAGGGGATTCACAGGGCAGGCTGGCTAGGGAGACATGTTGCAGATCGAGAGACTCTGTCTCAGAGAATAAGGTGAAATTGCATCAAGGACGATCCCAGCATCAACCCCAGGCTCCACATGCATACACATACACATACATACAATTGCACTCAAAGCCCTTGTCCCTGCCCCCTGCCACCTCCACACATACCACAGAGAGGGAAAAAAGTAAAAAAAAGAAATTACCAGCAAAGCCAAAATCAGACTAAATCCTAATTAGTAGCAAACAATACTAATGTAGATGTTGGTCCCACTAAGTATTTGTAATGTTATTTTTGTTAGTTCAGTTAGTAGGGAAGCCCTCATTGTCTTTACTTAGTATGGAATGGCCACTGAAACGGGTTCATCTAGACTAGAGCTTAATCCCAGGAAGGAAGGCTGCTCACTGCATGGGCAGAGAACTGAGGGTCTGGAGGCCCAGCAGGCACCACTGCTATTTCCGTAGGGCGCATTGACCCGAGACAGTTTCAGGCACAATGCGCTCGCAAAAACACGTGCGCAGTTCTCTCCTTTTATGACCTGGATAGGGAAGTTTCCAGAGCTTCATTTTGGCTTTACAGCACTGCAGGAGAGAGAAGGTTGGGGATTTACAGCCGACCTGGGGCAGCGCACTTGCAAACCACCTGGTTGATGGCAGTGCAGGGGAAGAGGAGGTCTCTGGCAGCGTAGGGCTTTGTGGGCAGACACCGACACGCAGACAGGGTTTCCTCCTTGAATCTGTCTACAGCCTTTGAGTGGCTAGGCATGAACAGGCCATAAGCTGGCCATGTTTATGGTTCTGTTCTGAATGTCCAGAGGACTACCCTATCAGCAAGGAACTAGGAAGACTAAGATAAAGGTGTGGCTTCACCATCCTTTGTGGTGACAGAATTGTGCATTCAGGACTTGCAGTGCGTAGTTTATCACTAAACTGTTTGTCCCCCAGAGACCAGGGTGTGGTTGTGGGTATGTGCATTTGTATATGATCCTGGAAAGGGAAATGCGGATTTTGTTGTACATAGCAGCAAAACCTGACATACATTCAGGCGCTGAATTATACCAAACTAATACCAATTAAAAAGTCTTAAAACTTACTGAACTATCAAAGGTCTATCGGAGAAAATAAAGGGTTTATTGAGGACGGCAGATATTGCATGGTGCTTGGCCTTAGACTTCAGAACCAGCCCTCGGTCACCGGGCACCTGGTCTTCCTTCAGCTCCTCTATTTCCCATCTTCCTAAAGGAGAAAGCAAAGCAAGTGAGCGAAAACAGAAGATGCACAGAAGATCGCATCCCAGCAGGCGTGAACAGTGATCTTTCCCGTGAAAACTGACTACGGAAAAATAAAACCAAATAAGGCATCAGGAAATAATATCTGCCGTTTGTATTTCCCTTCCTTTCCCCCCTCCTTCCTCCTCCTCATTTCCCTTTTCATCTTTCCCTCACCCCCCACCTCTCACTCCCCCATCCCATCTCCCCACCCTTTCTCTTCCTTTCTCTCTCTCTCCTCCTTTACTTCCCACCCCTCCCCTTTCCTTTTCCTTGCCAGTGTTCAGAAACTGGTTTCATTTCGTTAGCCTCAACTGAGAAGACTAATAAATAACATGGCAGGTACACTTCTAAAATGGATGCAATTAGGTTTTCTCGACGTACTTTCAATAAAACAAATGATAAAAATACAGTTTGTCTCATAAGGTCTGTGAATGCTGACTTTAAAAAACAGTGTATAAAAGAAAGTTCCCCTCTTGTCCAAGCGCACCCTTTTGACCAAGAGCAAAGTTTGCCTTGTCGGACACTTAAAATAAGATGAAAAAAAAAACACACACAAAAATAAGATGAGCTATTTAAAAATGCCTGTGAGACAAGCTGAGCAGTCAGCCCCAGAGTCGGGCTAACAGACTAGGAAACGCAGGCAACACTTCAAGCATCTTCATGGCAGCTGCTGCAGGTACTTCAACCACACTGGAAAACTATCTCACCAGACAAACCCTGCCCCCGTTTACGTCATGTGACTCATGTGACCGAGAGAGCTTTGGGCCAGAAAGCAGCAGCACCCCAGAGAAGCAGTAAGTCAGCCAGCAACAAAGCCCAGCTGGGGCTCTGGACTGGGAAGTTCAGCCTTCGGATCTGAGTGTTCCTGCCTTGAGACCATGGGGCTATGCAGCCTGGCTGACTGGAGTCCCAGAGTTCTGCGTTGGACATCACTCTGTTCTCTTTTAAAACAGGGGGAAAATCAGCTTATGTTAATTTCAAAATTATGTGTTTGAAAATTATGCATGTTTGTTCCAACTAAGGTCAATTCAGCAAAAGATGATGATTTTGCTACAATGTTTCAACTCACAGTGATTTTTATGGGCATTAATTAAATCACTAATGCTTGAGACTGCTTTTTTCTTTCTAAAAACAATGCAACTGCCACAACTCTTATGATCAAAGCAGCTTGAGGTTTAGTCTGTCGTTTTGTATGGACTTTGGGGATTTAAAAAGAAATCTTAAAGATTTTTGAGAGCAACACATTGTACACATCTGTGATCACATCACACTTGCACTCAGAGAGCTCAGGCAGGGGAGCGCATGACTGAGGGCAACCTGGGGGACATAGTGAGACCCATCTTAAAAATAAAAGCTTGCAGGTCTTCCTAAAGCACACCCCCATCTTATGCTTTTACAGAGTGAACATTTGGCTTGTTTTTTCTTAAAAAAAAAAAAGACTGTAAAGTGCTTAAACACAGTTGCTTAAATCAAACGTTCTGGGTTTTAGTGATGCTGGGTTTATTGGATCATTTTTAGCAGTGTATTCCCTAGACTCATCGTTTCTTTGAGGGGAGCAGTTCTATAAACGGCTTTAGGTTGGCCTTCACATGGTTCCATGTGGCACACGTGGTGGCTGGAGGAAGTTGCTGGGATGGAGGACAGTTTGTATAAATGAAGGCCGGCACAGGCAGCATCCTACACAAAGGAGGCTGCGAGAAGGAAACTGACAACAGGAATCTGTGGCGCGTGCTCCCACGGACTGACTGACTGCTGAATCTGAGTTCTAGCCATACGCTTGTGTGACCCCGCCCTGGTCCCCTGCAGCACAGGACACCTGATACTTGAGGACGCTGCTTCTAGACCAGAAGGCAGACAGTCCTCTGTCATTTTCCAAGGTAGCCTTTCTAGGGAAGAAAATATGACCCTGAAAGACACTTCCACAGCAGAGCCTGAAGACAGTCCCACCAGGGACCTTGTGGATGATGGGCGAGGCTGAAGCTGAGGGCTGCAGAGGTCATAATCCACCTCTGCTCTTGATCTGTGAGTGCCCAGGCTTGAGGTCAAACATCCAGAATAGCACCGGGCAAGCTAACCCCCTGGGGTCAAAATCCAGCTAGATTTAAGAGTCAGAAACTGGCTCAATTGGGCAATCCTTGCAACACTGAAGAGGAACAGCGTGAAAAATCGAGCATTGCATTGTGAGGGCCAGGTGGCCCTTGCAGACCAGCATAATTTAACAAAAATATAATCTCAAAAGCTAGTGAACATGGGCTATTGTTATCTAATATTTAAATAAGTATTTTACCATCATATGTGGAAATTTCTGAATCCATATCATCCTTCTTTGCTTTTGATAAGACCCACCTGTAAATAAAGGTGAAAACAGATATTTGCCATTAAAATAAGATTTGCAATTTATAGATAAAATGAATGTAAAAATTCAAGATATTGCCCAATATAATCAATTTTCATTCAAAATGAATTAGTGTCAAGAAGTTAGCCAGTTAATCTTGTCTTTGCATACTACCAGGAGGACTGGAGTCTGCTCTTCCATGTCGGTGTGGGAGTAAGCTCAGTCTAGGAGTGGGAAATGGGATGGAGCACATAGCTAACTACTAGCAGAGGCTCTGGAACGTTCTAGCCAGTGGTGTTAACTGGCACAGATAGGCACACCATCGCTGTGGCTGCAACAGAAGCCCGTGAATAGCCACTATTAATGTCTACCCTAGAGAACAAGGAAATGCTGTGTGTTTTCTTTGCATTGTGAATTTGCGTTTCTCTTTGTATAAATACATAGCTTAAAATTATTCTACCAAGGCACAGGAGAGCCATTCTCAGAGACCAACAGCTTCAGGAAACCCGTCGAATGGAAGAAAATGCTCTCTTGCAGGAGTACTCACCCAGCCAGCCTCCCACTGTCAAACGTTTCCGTAAAATAGACTTCTCCTATAGGTTGAGGTGTCTTATATTTAATAGTCTAGAAAAGAGATTTTTTAAAGCCAAAGTTATTCATTTTTGCAAGTATCTGAAGTCATCTTGACAGTGCAGAACCTAGTATGTGGTGCACATAGACAGTAGAGACTCCAGGTGGCACGGGCTCTTGTTGCAAAGGTCGTGTCTTAGTGATGTCATAATGACACCTGCCATTTTTGTACAACTGGTGTCTGGTAAAATAATGTTGGGTGTTTTTTTCCCCACGTCTTGTCATCTCACCAAATACACTTACGAGGGGTTAGCACACATGTTCATGTTTTAAAGATTCAACTTTTAAAGACCCCCGTAACAAGGTATTTGCTCCAGATGTTGGTTTATTAAAGCATTACTTTGTAGATTATAGGACTAGATTTCAAAAGAAATACCTTTGCAGAGATTGAAATTTAAACAGGAACCAAAATATTCATGACAAACAAATATTAACACTTTTATTTCCATATTAAAAACCCAGTGAAGATGAGATGAAGCAATGGAATCCGTGAGAACTTCCTATTTATGACCTGGGCCCTTTAAACAGAGGCTAGCATGGAAGGAGAGTGGCTTCTGGTCATTGCAGGATTAGATGTGAATACACTCAGTATGGAGGCTCCAGATAGTTCAGGTAGATGAACCAAAACCTCTCCTGCCAGTCACCACCTCAGGACACACACCTTGACAGCTGAGACAGGGTCCTGGCTCAGCCCCACTGAAGCCACCTTGTCACTTCTGCCTTTAAAATCCATCCTCCTTGTGTGGCACCTTCTACCCACAGAGAAATAAAAGCCATTTCTTTTCTTATTGAAGAACCACAAGTTATGGCATCTTCCATTTTGTCTGGAAACTCTGATATTGTTAGAACTAGAACTAAAGGTCTTTGTCTTTGCTAAAGGACTCGGTCCTCTTTAACCAGCAAAAGCCTCCCACAGACTCACTGGGCACAACTGGAGCAGGTATCAAACAATTTTTGCTGTAGGCACTTGAAGGAACACTGACAGAAAAAGCAACATTTTCCTATGCACTGAGAAGACTGACCCTGTCAGAAGGAAGGGAATGTGTCTAGAGAGAGACCTGTCACTCCTACGACCATGGGAAAAAGAGCTTACAACTCATGTCTTAACCGTCTTACCCCTGAGGAAGGTTCGTCTTCTTTAATATTACTCTCTTCTGAATTCTCACTGAAGTCTTCCACCTCAACACCATCATTCATGAATTCTGCATTGACACTAATGACCAGAAGACCCAAGCACAGTCCAACACCTTGGGAACGCATAGCGACTACCTATGAAATTAAAGCAGCCAGTGAAAAGTCAGGTATGGATGCTGTGTGGTAAGAACCGTAGGAAGAATCAATTTCTCCTTTATTCTGGGATGTTTTTATTGCCAGCAACAGTATTTAAATTAAGCCTTGAACAAGTAAAATGACTTCAGATTTGCAGTTCTAAGTTTTCTTCCAAAATCAAAAAGTGAATGGTATAAAAGTATAAAGATGTCTCAACAGCATCTATCAAACGCAAATAATATGTTTATTCATTGAAAAGAAAAAAGCCATAATGATGCCTAAATTTTCATTTATATTATTTCAAATAATGTTGTTAAAGTATATATACAATTAGATATTTGGTAATTATAAAGCTAGAGTCCACTTACATCTAAACACCAAAAACTAAGGGATTTTTACATTTAACATAATAGTGTTTTGCCCAAAATCAAATTCCATGCTGTAGCACGTTGTCTGCCAGGAACTATGCTCTTCTAAACTCACTGTTTCTCTAATTCCGTGGTCACCACAAAATTATCTGACTGCAGGTCTCTTCAGACGCTGCAATAACTGCTGTCGCTTCTGCTAGGAAAAATGCCAGGTGCAACCTGCTGTCCTCCTAGCAGAAGGGCTTGATTTATGTAATTATGTTCCCACCCACTCTCATTAGCATATGCTAATTCAAGACCTCCCCCTTGGTGCCAACAGAGTTTCTAGTACTGTTGGCACTGAGACAGTTAAGAGTCATTGATTCAAAAGTGGTCATACAATAACAAATCATCATCATCATGTATGCTACTCTTTCCTCAAAGCTAACATCAACATGGGGACATTTTTAAAGTAGAGTCTTAGAACTCAAACTGTTCAGACAATAGACAGCTAGGGACATATATGGGACCACTTAAGAAAGATGGAGCAGACAGGGATGATTCTCCAGTCACCAGAATTGCTATTATCAACCATTGAAACCACATAAATGGGAGAAACTGGAATCCTCACACACTGTTGAAGTGTGTCAAGGTACCACACTAACAGAGGTGGGAAATAATGTGGCAGGTTTCAACATGACCCAGGGATTCCACTCAAGGATAGCCAAAATAAAACTTATATCCTCACAGATACTCAGATACAAGCCATGAAATACGCTCTTTGCATCAACTCAAATGTAGAGCTATTCAAATGCCCATCAACTCATGAGTGCACAAACGTAAGTTGAAGCATGTGAGCCATGGAAAAGCATCCAGCAACAGAAAAAGAACACTCACACAAGGATGCACGAATTCAAAACTATTATGCCTAGGGAAAAGCCAGCTAGGGAAAGTGTTGTATCATTTCATCTTAGGGAAATGAGAAAACGAGAACTGGAGAACAGACGAGACACCAGCTATATCAGGTGATAAGGCTTGGGGGCAGCTGAAGAGTGCTTAGGGTGATGGAATATCCAATATTGGAATTTGGTAATGGTTACCAATTCTAAATATAATTACACACAATAAGTTAAACTTGATAGTATACAAATTATATATCATTGAAACAGTTTATAAGACGTCACAGAAAACATTATTCTACCTAGCTAATTGAACTGATACAACCCCTTTTCAGATCAAAACTTTAATGTCTGGACCAGACAAGCTTGATTTCTCCTAAAGGTTGAGTGTAAACTTTGAAAATGCACATTTTCAAAACCACTAAACAGAAATCTACCTTAATAGGTGCTTTCTGTATTCAGGTACTGCCATCTTTATGGAGAGACAACACACATGAGTAAATAAATAGATGTAAAAAAATTTAAAGAGTATCAATATGACTTTAGAAGTTTCTGGATGGTAGTATTGCCCACTTGATGAAACCTAGACTCATGCAGAGGAGAGTTTCTAGGCAGACCTGCTCACAGGGATTTCTGGGCAGGCCTGCTCACCGGGATTTCTAGCATGTGTTAATTGAGGTATGAAGACTCATTCTTAGTGAAGATGGCAACCCGTGGGCTGGGTCCCCAAACTGGAAGGAAAAGGAGAAAGTGAGCTGAGCACCAGTGTTCATCTCTCTCTGCTTCCTGACTGCAGGCTCATCTCTTGCTGCCGTGCCTTCTCAGCAACATGGACAGTGGCCCCTCAGACTGTAAGCCAGAAAAAGCCTTCTCTCCTTAAGTTGCATTTATCTAGTATTATGTCTCAGCAACAAGAGAATTAATAAAGGGGATATATACCTGATCACTTGATCATATGATAATTCTGTTTTTAATTTCTGAGAAGCTTCCACAATATTTCCCATAATGCCTGTACCCAGGGATCCAGGGCTGTCTCTGCCTCCCCAGCACCAGGACTTCAGGCCTTCACCACCACGCTCTGCTGTCGTTCTGTATATACTTTTTGCTTCTTCCTGTGAAAGCTATCTGAGGATTCCTGAACTTTACAGTTCAGAGTCACTCTTCAGTTCTGAGGAATTATTCACTCTCAAAGATGACACAGCACCTTCTTTAATTTGAACTTGCTCTTTCCTCTGAGATGAAATATGCTTACTATGCCCATTAAGATGGCCTGAGAACCTAGGTTAATCCCCAGGATCCACATCAGAGAGAACTGATTTCCCAAAGCTCTCCTCTGACCGCCACACACGTGCCAAGTGTTTGATCACCCCATCCACAAATAAATAAATGTAATTTTTAGTTTTGATTTTTGAGACAGGATCTCTCTGTTTAGTTCTTGCTGTCCTAGAACTTTATGTGACGACCAAGCTGGCCTCGAAAACAGAGAGATCCGCTTGCCTCTGCCTCCCAAGTGCTGGGATTAGGGGTGTGCACCACTGTGCCTGGTTTATTTCCCTTTTCTGTAGCATCACCTGTAGTCAGCCAAAGTGGTCCTAAGGGTATATGTACTTGGTCAGGGAAGGAGTCCACCAGAATACAAAGCATAACTGACAGAGTACAGCGCCATGAGTCCCCCGGGGTCTCTGTTACCAAGCTCTTTAGGAGGGTGTTTGTGGAATGAAAGATGCCTCAGCCATCATTAGGAACGTGACTTCCCTGACAGATATTCCTAGCTGTCATTGTGTCCTGTCCACTCTCGCTAACCTTCATAACCAGCCCCTGCCTTCTTGCAAGCCTGGCGTTTCCTAGCAACAATTCTTAACCTGGACCCAGCTTAAAACATTGTCAGTAGTGCTTAGCATAGATGGCTTCTTCCAAGACTAAGTCTTCATTCTGAGTATTCACCTACATATTTTTAAAGACTTTTTGTATATGCGTGCTTCTGCTGTGTTGTTATATAAACATATGTGTGGGTATCAGAGGAGGTCAGAAAAGCGCATCGATGCCCTGGAACTGGAGTTACAGGTGGTGAGTATCTAATATGAGTGCTGGGAACTGATTCCAGGGCCTCTGCAAGAGTGGTGTGTGTTCTTAACCACCGAGCCATCTCTCCAGCCCAGAACTTTCCCTTTTAATACACTCACACTCCTATAAATGATTCTTCTCGTAACTGGGGTCTTTTGCCTATGTTGAGGTCTAAGGCTGACTGAAGTATCAGGCATTGTTGGTGTACCTGAGGAGTGAGGGTGGAAACCTGATTCGCGTGCTTCAGAAGCTCACCACAGAATTTCAGTAGCTGCTTCCTGGCCTTGCTGCCTTCTCAGTGGCTGGCACTGCTGTCCAGCGGGCAATGGACCTGGGCAATCACTCTGGGCCTCTTCTCACCTGTGAAGTGAGAGGCTTGAGTGACCTGAGCTGAAGTCCTATCAAAGCTGACAGGTCCAGCTTTCTAATTACACAGTCAGGAAGGAAAGTTATCAGGCACTAAAAGAATCCTTGACACAATAGCATCCATCAGTGCCATCCATCAACACATGCCACCATTCACACACTAGAAACCATCCTGACCGACTAGAAAAGCACAGGGCACAGGGTCGATGTGACTAGATGATCACACCAACAGATGAGGACCAGAAAGCAGTCAAAATTACAACCACCAAAAGGAGGGCTACCAGAGAGAGGGGTAAAAATTCCAGGGCAAGCAAGCAAGTAAACAAACCTAAACAAACCAAAACACCACGATTTACTATTTTATGCATCGAAAAGTTTCAATATAAATAAATCATGTTCCAAAATGTCTTCCCATTGAGAGTTGTTTCGCCTAATTTGTCCGTTTCTGTTTTTACCTTCTGTTTCCAGCACCCAGCTTCCTAGCCGTTTATTTTTTAACCCAGAACAAACCTCTGCAGAGCCTCTCCCTCCTGGGTGGGGCAGATGCCACTTAAGTTCACCAAAGTCTCTGATTGATAGTAAACAGGCTTTAGATAATGACTTCAACATACTTAAGCTCCCTCCCCAGGGGCCCACGCTAGGCTCCACCCAAGTGTCTAGGTAGCGGCCAGGACTCTCTGGCCACCTTCACCGGGTGGTGGTGGTGGTGGTGTGTGTGTGGTCCTTTTGGCTTCACAGAGATGGATTGCACAGAAGTGGGCTGCTTATGAGGAGCCCAAGTTGGTTTTGTTTGCGTTTTCTAGAAAAGTGCGAAGAACTCTCCTGGGAGCGTGGGCCAGGGCTCCGTGGAACGGGGCCACAGTGGCAACCGCTGGGATAACGGACTCCAGGGACTCCAGGCTGAGCGGGGCACCCGGCCTTCCCCAGCGTCGGCGCAGCAGGTGGGGGACCCAAGGGACTCGAAGTGGGGCTCCCTCCACCCAGGGCTGATCTCTGTCCCGGAGGCTGGGAGAACCCATCCAAGACAAGAGCTGGCTGCACCTCCATCCTTGAACTCAACCTCCAACCTCACCTGGCTGCACCCAGTTGAACCTTGTAGTCTCAGAACGGGGTGCGGTCCGGGCATCCGGACCCGATTCCTCAGCCCGGCCCCGCAGTTCACACACCTGTCCTGCGGGCTTGTGTCCGGCAGC
>LOEQ01000193.1:510403-526817 GCA_001685075.1 Bramus lutescens | reverse complement strand
CGGCTCACTGCAGGGGCAGCTCACTGCGGGGCTCACTGCAGGGGCTCACTGCGGCGGCTCACTTTCGGAAAGGATACATTTCCATTTACTAAGAGCCCTGCTCAACAGTAGTGCAGCTTCTGAAGTTAGGCTAAATAGCTAGCTAGACTTGGCCTGACTCGCCTCCATTGCCCACTGGGCTCTGTGGATGTCTTAACAGTGGCCTATGGATGGTCCTCCTGCCTCTGCCTCCAAAACACCAGGATTATATAGTCTCCTGCTCCATCCACCTTCTAGTATAAAATTTAAAGGATGAATTCTAGTATTTCCTCAGAGAGTGGAAACTACTGGTAGAGGAGAACAGATTGGGGAGTTACGTTTGGCTGGAAATAAAGATAAGTAACAGAGTATCTAATTTTAAAATGAAATTATATACCTTAGAGGCATATATAGGAGTTGTGTGCAGTAGAGACAACTGAAGATTGCATGAGATTTCAGCATCCAGAGTCGTAGAAAATCTTGGACTGTGGTGGCTAATATGAAGTTTACACTGCAGACAACACCCAAATCCTCCTAAGGTACCAAGGTCAAATAACTTCCCATTTGGTGGTCTAATTCCCCTTACTGATGGAGAGAGATTTAGTCCTTTGTAATCCTGGGTGGTGACAGTTTGCTAGGATCTTTTTGAAACATTTCTGGATTATGAGTTTATGTTACATCAGAAGACCCTGAAGTGGCTATTCCAGAATTGACAGCCACCATTATAAACCAACAGTCCCCTCATAGTAATATGTAAAGTGAAACTGTGCAGTGATATGGTTTTGTATAAAATTCAGCTTCAGTCCCAATAAGGTTTTATGTATATAACATTAGTGATTTAAAAATTATTGAGCAGTTTCAAATTTATGATCAATTAAAATCTAATATCCGTCCTTATTACTCCAGAAGATCTGGACAAAATGCTTTAGCTAAATGGCATGAAATTAAACATGGATTGAAATTTATACATTCATGTTAACTGACATGTAACAACTGAGAAACGATCACTTAGAAAAATTTGGGGGTTAGGACTGAACCCAGGACTGCTAACAAAACACAGTCCAAACCTCATCACCACATTTTGAACTCATTTATTCTTTAATGTGTTCATCTGAATGATGGAGCTGAGCTGCGGAGGTGGCTCACAGAGTAAAACTGCATGCAGTTCAAGCATGATCTCAGAATTCACGGAAAACCAGGCAGGGCTGTATTCATTCCTGTGACCCTGGCACTGTTGGAGGGCAGAGGCAGGAGCATTCCTGGGCTTGCTGGCTATCAGTCTAGCTCCAGGTACAGCTAAACACCCTGTTTGAAAGGAATAAGGCTGAGAGCGATAAAGCAGAGTGCCTGAAATCCTCCCCTGGCCTCTGCATGCATACAGGTTGTACAAACACACGCGTGCACACACACACACACACACACACACCCCACACTGCATACAAACACACCACACTGATATACATACACATTAACTCACATAAAATAAAATAATTGATTTATTGCATTGTCACAATTTAAAGAGTAATCATTCAAAGTGCCCTGCATTAGCATCAACACTCTTACCAACACTAGAATTGCCTCTGAAATCATCTCACATAATTTTCTCATAGTCTTCATTTTCAGCTATAACACACAGCAGTTTCTGAAGCCACTGATTTTTACATGTGTGTGCTGTGTTTGTGTGTGTTCCTGTTCCTCTGCATGCATGCATAGGTCTCGGGCTGATGTTAGCTGTTTTCATTGGCTTCCCTACACCTCACACATTGAGGCAGGGCAGCGTTGCTCTGTCTTAGAGAGCTCGTCTACTCAGCGAGCCTGAGCAGCCAGCTTGCTCAAGGGGTTTCCTCTTCACCTCCTACACGCTGGATTACAGGGGGGGCTACTATGCCCACATGGCATTTTTTTTTAATGTGAGATCTGAGCTCTGGTGCTCAGGCTTGCAAGGCAAGCGTTTTACCAGCAGAGCCATCTCTGCAGCCCCCACTGACGGTATCCCTGAAACTATAGGGCAAATCCCAAGTGTTTGCATACAGTGGATAACGGTTTTCTTTTTCCTTTTTGCTTGTGATCTTGACAATTCCCCACACACTTGTTTTTGCCTTATCCATGCCAACTACTTTGCAGAGTAAAGCAAGATGGAATGTGCCACTGCTGGGTCACTCCTGTGAGCCAGACTCAGCTCAGTGGCCAGGGTTATTACTCTGGTCAATAGAAAACTGCAAATCCCTTAGCTTTGTACAGTGTCTCTCCACGGCTTATCCCACCTCCCTATTTTACCCCAAGTATCTCTGCTCCTAATGCACTCAAGGTTCCAAAAGTCTTGCACATTTGCTCTTTTGACCTCCCACCTTTCCGATGACCCCCTTCTGTGCCAGGCACCAGCGCTCTGTTTTTATCTGCCCCAGGAAGTCTACTGCACCCATAGAGAGGGCTCATCCCTTCCTTCCCCATGTGCAGGGGGACTCAGACACAGCAAGGAAAAGTGAATCCCAGTGAGAAGTCTGCAAACTCTGGAAAAATTCTGTGCTCAACTTTACCACAGATTAGACAAAGCCACAGGCTCATCTTCTGTGGCTCGGAGTCACTAAAGAGAACACAATCAATAAACAATAATACAATCGGACAGAAAAGAGTATAACATAAAAATAAAGAGCGGCTGATGTTGAAATTTATCAGAAAGTCCTTACTTTGTTTTAACCATGTCAACAACGTAGTTCAAATAATCACCAGTCTAAAAGAAGAAGAGAAATCACTGAAAATTAAGGATGCCTCATGGTTTTATGGACCCAACACTTTTACTACATGGAATTTATGTGTGAAGTTTCATCATGACCTAATGATTTCTAGTGTTTTCACTTTCTAGGAGAAAATATAAAATATACATATTTATTTTAAAGAACACTTACCTGAATACAGAAACTACTGCACACTTCTCCATGTGTCAAAGTATGGGATGTTACATTAATCACACTTAAAATCAGTATGCCCACTCGTATGCATCTAGAATGAAACCCCTTAGAATGAGGGTGTGTTTGACACTCATTCTGAGCCAAGCACCACTCCAGGTACAGACATTTGAAGTACATTAGCTAATGTCAGCCTCAAAAGTCCTGTGACATAAAGAATACGATCACCTTGATTTTATACAAGAAGAGAGCACAGAAAAGCTCGCTGAGCTGCCAAGGTACATGGCAGGAAGTGGAGCAGAAGTGGAGGGTGACCATACAGGTACAGTCTGTGCTCTTAACTGGCCTGCTGTATTCTCATACGGGTCACTGTGTCCAGATGCTTGCCTCTCTTCTAAGGATGAGTTCCCAGAATTAGAATTTTAAAATGTGATGTGTCTTGCCACCTCCTCTCCCCAAAAGTTTATGACATTAATACACAATTCTTTATAGTTTTACTCAAATTTTCAAAATGAAATCGTGATTACTATTATGGATGAGGGTGAAAAAGAAAATGATGCCGTTGTTGGGGAGACCTCCACCTCAATCTTCATTACTGGGAAAATGGTGAATTGTTGGGGAGACCTCCACCCCAATCTTCATTACTGGGAAAATGGTGAGTTGTTGGGGAGACCTCCACCCCAATCTTCATTACTGGGAAAATGGTGAGTTGTTGGGGAGACCTCCACCCCAATCTTCATTACGGGGAAAATGGTGAGTTGTTGGGGAGACCTCCACCCCAATCTTCATTACGGGGGAAATGGTGAGTTGTTGGGGAGACCTCCACCCCAATCTTCATTACTGGGAAAATGNGGGAAAATGGTGAGTTGTTGGGGAGACCTCCACCCCAATCTTCACCACTGGGAAAATGGTGAGTTGTTGGGGAGACCTCCACCCCAATCTTTACCACTGGGAAAATGGTGAGTTGTTGGGGAGACCTCCACCCCAATCTTCACCACTGGGCAAGATGTCTTCTTTAAGCTCTCATTCATTATTCATCTCTCCCCTCAGAGCTCAGGGATGACCCCGCCCCAAGAGGAAGTGGAAAAAGTGTAAAAGCCAGAGGGGATGGAGGACACAAGAAAACAAGGTCCTGTAAATCAACATGAGCAAAGCTTGCATGAACTCACAGAGACAGAGGCAGCATGCCCAGGGCCTGCATAGCTCTGCACCAGACCCTCTGTGTGTATATTCTGATTTCCAGTTTAGTGTTTTTATGGGATTCCTAAGTGTGTGAATGTGTGATTCTCTGATTCTTGTGTCTTCTCTTGGGCTCTCTTCTTTCTGTTGCTTTGTCTTGTCCAACTTTGATGTGACAGTTTTTGTTTTATCTTATTATATTTTTTGTTTTATTTTTTAATGAGTGAATGAGTGAATAAATAAATGAATGAAAATCTAGTGACTAGGGTAAATGTTAACAGCTGAACTATCTTTTATATGTGCTGGAGAAGGTAAAAATCAGTTTTCTCCAATGGAGTGACACTGGGTTTATAAGTGACTCCGGGGTAGGCCTCATGTTCAGGAGTAAATGACCAATGTATGGTGGACTACATAGAGGTGTGTGTGTGTGTGTGTGTGTGTGTGCGTGTGCACGTGTGCGTGTGTGCGTGTATATGTGTGCTTTCATTTGGTGTTGTTTATTTTGGGGTAGTGGTGTTTAATTTTGTTTTATTGGTTTGGGGAAGTTGTGGTTGTACTGGGCTTTTGTTCATTTTTTGAGAAAGAACTTAGGGTAGGTATGGGAAGGACCTCTGGAAGGACCTCAGTGAGGGGAAGAATCTGATCAAATATATTTAAATTTAAAATTGCTTTAAAATAAAGAAGGATACAGGTGCTTTAAAAAATAAATAAAATTGGTACAGACTATGTCTGCATAGAGCAGACCAAGAGGGGAGTAACCAGTTCCTCAGATGGACAGCCCAATCTCTAGTCCATAGGCCTGGGGCAAAGCCCTGGCTCCTCGCCCACCTGCCTCAGCTTCACTAGGTGGCCAGCAGGTAAGCCACCTGCAGGCAGACTGCTCCAATATCCCCATGTCTATAGGACCCTGCAAGCCCCACTCTGCTCCCAAACACACCCATCCCCCGTGACCTCAGCAGCTCTCTGAGGCACAGACTGCGGCTGCACAGACAGGACCAAAAGGAAAGTGACCAGCTTCCTAGCTGGACAGCCTCGTCTCAAGACCCTCAGTCCTGGTCCACAACCCCAGGCCCCTCCCCCACCCATCTCTGCTGCTCTAGCTGGCCAGCAGGCAAGCCTCCCTCCGGCAAGCTGCTCTAACAACTCGGCATTGATCAGACCCTGTGATCTACAAGTCCCACTTCACCCCTAAGCCCACCCATCCCTCAGTAGCTCCCTGAGATACAGACACCAACTGCAAGGACTGGACCAAGAGGCAGAGACTGCCTGCGCCAATTGGAGGAAGAGATGATTGGCACAATGCAGAATTCATTCAACAACCTAAGGAGGAGCATGGCAACACCAGAACACAATGGTCATACAACAGGAAGACCTGAACATCCCAACCCAGAAGCAGAAGAAAACAACCTTAAATATAACTTTATGAAGATGATAGACACCCTTAAAGAGGAAATGAAAAATTCCCTTACAGAGATGGAGGAAAAGACAAACAAAAATTTGGAAGAAATCAATAAATCTCTTTAAGAAAGTAAAGAAAGTCAAGAAAAAACAAACAGGTGAAGCAACAGTTCAAATGATTCAAGACTTGAAAACTGAAATAGAGTCAAGAAAGAAAACACAAATTGAGGGGATTCTGGAAATGGAAAATATGGGTAAACAGGAACCACAGATGTAATCACAACAAACAGAACACATGCGATGGAAGGGAGAATCTCAGGAATTGAAGATACAATAGAGGAAATAGATTCATTATCAAAGAAAATGTTAAATCCAACAAATCCTTAACACAAAACATCCAGAAAATCTNCTGGGAAAATGGTGAGTTGTTGGGGAGACCTCCACCCCAATCTTCACCACTGGGCAAGATGTCTTCTTTAAGCTCTCATTCATTATTCATCTCTCCCCTCAGAGCTCAGGGATGACCCCGCCCCAAGAGGAAGTGGAAAAAGTGTAAAAGCCAGAGGGGATGGAGGACACAAGAAAACAAGGTCCTGTAAATCAACATGAGCAAAGCTTGCATGAACTCACAGAGACAGAGGCAGCATGCCCAGGGCCTGCATAGCTCTGCACCAGACCCTCTGTGTGTATATTCTGATTTCCAGTTTAGTGTTTTTATGGGATTCCTAAGTGTGTGAATGTGTGATTCTCTGATTCTTGTGTCTTCTCTTGGGCTCTCTTCTTTCTGTTGCTTTGTCTTGTCCAACTTTGATGTGACAGTTTTTGTTTTATCTTATTATATTTTTTGTTTTATTTTTTAATGAGTGAATGAGTGAATAAATAAATGAATGAAAATCTAGTGACTAGGGTAAATGTTAACAGCTGAACTATCTTTTATATGTGCTGGAGAAGGTAAAAATCAGTTTTCTCCAATGGAGTGACACTGGGTTTATAAGTGACTCCGGGGTAGGCCTCATGTTCAGGAGTAAATGACCAATGTATGGTGGACTACATAGAGGTGTGTGTGTGTGTGTGTGTGTGTGTGCGTGTGCACGTGTGCGTGTGTGCGTGTATATGTGTGCTTTCATTTGGTGTTGTTTATTTTGGGGTAGTGGTGTTTAATTTTGTTTTATTGGTTTGGGGAAGTTGTGGTTGTACTGGGCTTTTGTTCATTTTTTGAGAAAGAACTTAGGGTAGGTATGGGAAGGACCTCTGGAAGGACCTCAGTGAGGGGAAGAATCTGATCAAATATATTTAAATTTAAAATTGCTTTAAAATAAAGAAGGATACAGGTGCTTTAAAAAATAAATAAAATTGGTACAGACTATGTCTGCATAGAGCAGACCAAGAGGGGAGTAACCAGTTCCTCAGATGGACAGCCCAATCTCTAGTCCATAGGCCTGGGGCAAAGCCCTGGCTCCTCGCCCACCTGCCTCAGCTTCACTAGGTGGCCAGCAGGTAAGCCACCTGCAGGCAGACTGCTCCAATATCCCCATGTCTATAGGACCCTGCAAGCCCCACTCTGCTCCCAAACACACCCATCCCCCGTGACCTCAGCAGCTCTCTGAGGCACAGACTGCGGCTGCACAGACAGGACCAAAAGGAAAGTGACCAGCTTCCTAGCTGGACAGCCTCGTCTCAAGACCCTCAGTCCTGGTCCACAACCCCAGGCCCCTCCCCCACCCATCTCTGCTGCTCTAGCTGGCCAGCAGGCAAGCCTCCCTCCGGCAAGCTGCTCTAACAACTCGGCATTGATCAGACCCTGTGATCTACAAGTCCCACTTCACCCCTAAGCCCACCCATCCCTCAGTAGCTCCCTGAGATACAGACACCAACTGCAAGGACTGGACCAAGAGGCAGAGACTGCCTGCGCCAATTGGAGGAAGAGATGATTGGCACAATGCAGAATTCATTCAACAACCTAAGGAGGAGCATGGCAACACCAGAACACAATGGTCATACAACAGGAAGACCTGAACATCCCAACCCAGAAGCAGAAGAAAACAACCTTAAATATAACTTTATGAAGATGATAGACACCCTTAAAGAGGAAATGAAAAATTCCCTTACAGAGATGGAGGAAAAGACAAACAAAAATTTGGAAGAAATCAATAAATCTCTTTAAGAAAGTAAAGAAAGTCAAGAAAAAACAAACAGGTGAAGCAACAGTTCAAATGATTCAAGACTTGAAAACTGAAATAGAGTCAAGAAAGAAAACACAAATTGAGGGGATTCTGGAAATGGAAAATATGGGTAAACAGGAACCACAGATGTAATCACAACAAACAGAACACATGCGATGGAAGGGAGAATCTCAGGAATTGAAGATACAATAGAGGAAATAGATTCATTATCAAAGAAAATGTTAAATCCAACAAATCCTTAACACAAAACATCCAGAAAATCTGGGGCACTATGAAAAGACTAAACCTAAGGGATAGAGATAGAAGAAGAAGAACTCCAGCTCAAAGACACAGAAAATATATTGAACAAAATCATAGAAGAAAACTTTCCCAACCTAAAGAANNNAACTTTCCCAACCTAAAGAAGGATATCCCTATGAAGGTACAAGAAGCTTACAGAACACCAAATAGGCTGGATCAAAATAAAAAAGTCCCCTCACCATATAATAATCAAAAAGCAAAACATACAGAATAAAGAAAGAATATTAAAAGCTGCAAAGGAAAAAGGTCAAGTAACATATAAAGACAGGCCATCAGAATTACAGTCGAATTCTCAATGGAAACCCTGAAATCAAGAAATTCCTGGACAGTTGTGCTACTGACACTAAGAGACCATGGATGCAATCTCAGACTACTATACACAGCAAAGCTTTCAAACACCGTAGATGGAGAAAACAAGATATTTTATGACAAACCCAGATTTAAATACTATGTATCCACAAACCCAGTCTTACAGAAAATACTAGAAGGAAAACTCCAACCTAAGGAAGTTAGCTGCACCCACAAAAACACAGGCAATAGAAAACATCACATTAGCAAACCCTAAAGAAGGGAAACACACAAACACTACCACAAAAAAAGAAGTTAACAGTCACTGCTCATTAATATCTCTTAGTATCAATGGACTCAATTCACATATGAAAGGACACAGACTAACAGAATGGGTATGAAAACAGGATCCATCCTTCTGCTGCATATGAGAAACACACCTCAACTTCAAAGACAGACATTACCAAAGAGCAAAGAGTTGGAAAAAGATTTTCTAATCAAATGAACCTAAGAAACAAGTGGGTGTTGTTATCCTATCCTAATATCTAACAAATAGCCCTCAAACTAAAATTAATCATAAGAGATGGAGACAGACAATTCATACTCATCACAGAAAAAAAATCCATAAAGATGAAGTCTCAATCCTGAGCATCTATGCCCCAAGTACAAGAGCACCTACATATGTAAAAGAAACATTACTAAAGCTTAAATTGCACATCAAACCCCACACACTAATAGCAGAAGACTTTCATACCCTACTCTCACCAATGGACAGGTCTGTCAGACAGAAACTTAACAGAGAAATAAGAGAACTAACAGATGTCATGACTCAAATGGACTTAACAGACATCTATAGAATAATTCACCCAAACGCAAAAGAATATACTTTCTTCTCAGTACCTCAGGGAGCCTTCTCTAAAATTTATCACATACTAGGCAACAAAGCAAACCTCAATAGATAAAAAATTGGAATAAACCCCTGTTTCTTATCAGATCAACATGGCTTAAAGTTAGAATTAAACAACACTAATTGCAGAAAGCCTACAAACTCATGAAAATTTAACAATGCTCAATTGAATCACCCCTGGGTCAAGGAAGAAAAAAACAGAAGAAATTAAAGACTTCCTAGAATTCAATGAAAACAAATGCACAACATACCCAAACTTATGAGACACTATGAAAGCAGTGCTAAGAGGAAATTTCATAGCACTAAGTACTTACATAAATAAAGAAATCCCATACTAGTGACTTAGCAGTACACCAGAACTTTGAATAAGAACTAATACCTATACTCCTTAAATTGTTCCAAACAATAAAAACAGAAGTAACATTGCCAAATTCTTTGAATGAGGCTACATTAACCTGGTACCCAAACCATACAAAGACTCAACTAAGAAAGAGAATTACAGACCCATCTCTCTCATGAACACTGATGCAAAAATACTCAATAAAATACTGACAAACTGAACGCAGAAAAAAAAATCATTCACCATGACCAAGTTGGCATCATCCCAGAGATGCAAGGATGGTTCAACATATGAAAATCTGTCAGTGCAATCCACCACATAAACTGAAAAATAAAAACAATATGATCATCTCATTATATGCTGAAAAAGCACTCAACAAAACCCAACACCCCTTCATGATAAAGGTCTTGGAGCGATTATGGATACAAGTAATGTATCTAAACATAATAAAAGCAATATATATCAAGCTGACAGCCAACAGGCAACATCAAACTAAATGGAGAGAAACTCAAAGTGATTCCACTGAAATCAGGAACAAGACAAGGCTGTCCACTCCATGTCTATTCAACATAGCACTCAAAGTTTCAGCTAGAGCAATAAGATAGCAAAAGGAGATCAAGGGGATACAAATTGGAAAGGATGAAGTCAAACTTTCCCCATTTGCAGATGATATAATAGTGTACATAAGTGACCCCAAAAACTTTACCAGGGAACTCCTACAGCTGATAAACACCTTCAGTAATGTGGCATGATACAAGATCAACTCAAAAAAATCAGTAGCCCTCCTATATCCAAATGATAAAGGGGCTGAGAAAGAAATCAGAGAAACATTACCTTTCATAAAAGCCACAAATAACATAAAATATCTTGGGGTAACACTAACCAAAGGAGTGAAAGACCTGTACGACAATAACTTTAAGTCTTTGAAGAAAGAAGTTGAAGAATTGAATCCATAGATTCAATGCACTGCCAACCAACATCCCCAAACAATTCTTCACAGACCTCAAAAGAATAACATTCAACTTCATATGGAAAAAGAAAAACCCAAGATAGCCAAAACAATCCTGTACAATAAAAGAACTTCCAGAGACATCACCATTCCTGACATCAAGCTCTATTATAGTGCTACAGTAATTAAAACAGCTTGATATTGACATAAAAAGACAGGTGGACCAACAGAATTGAATCCAAGGCCCCAATATTAATCCACACACCTATGAACACCTGATTTTTGACAAAGAAGCAAAATTATACAATGGAAAAAAGAGAATATCTTCAACAAATGGTGCTGGAATAACCGGATGTCAACATGTAGAAGAAAGCAAGTAGATCCATATCTATCACCATGCACAAAACTCAAGTCCAAATGGATTAAAGACTTCAATATAAATCTGAACACACTGAACCTGATAGAAGAGGAAGTGGGAAGTAGCCTTCAATGCATGGCACAGGAGACCACTTCCTAAATATAACACCAGTAGCACGGACACAGAGAGCAATAATAAATAAATGGAACCTCCTGAAACTGAGAAGCTTCTGTAAGGCAAATGACACAGTCAATAAGACAAAACGGCAGCCTACTGAATGGGAAAAGATCTTCACCAGCCTCACATCTGACAGATGGCTGATCCCCCAAATATACAAAGAACTCAAGAAACTAGACATTAAAATACCAAATAATCCAATTAAAAAGTGGGGTCCAGATCTAAACAGAGAATTCTCAACAGAAGAAACTCAAACGGTCAACAGACACTTAAGGAACTGCTCAACATCCTTAGCCATCAGAGAAATACAAATCAAAATGACTCTGAGATACCATCTTACACCAGTCAAAATGGCTAAGATCAAAAACACCAATGAAATCTTATGCTGGAGAGGATGTGAAGTAAGGGGAACATTCCTGCATTGCCCGTTGGAGTGCAAACTTGTACAGCCACTTTGGGAATCAGTATGGTGGTTTCTCAGAAAAGTGGGAATCAACCTACCTCAAGACACAGCAATACCATTCTTGGGCATATACCCAAAGGATGCTCAATCATAGTACAAGGACATTTGTTCAGTTGTGTTCATAGCAGCATCATTTGTAATAGCCAGAACCTGGAAACAACCTATGTGCCCCTCAACTGAAGAATGGATAAAGAAAATGTGGTACATTTACACAATGGAGTACTACTCAGATAAAAAACAGTGACATCTTGAAATTTGCATGCAAATGGATAGAACTAGAAAAAAAAACCATCCTGAGTGAGGTAACCCAGACCCAGAAAGACAAACATGGTANAAAACAGTGACATCTTGAAATTTGCATGCAAATGGATAGAACTAGAAAAAAAAACCATCCTGAGTGAGGTAACCCAGACCCAGAAAGACAAACATGGTATGTACTCACTCATAAGTGGATATTAGGTGTAAAGCAAAGAATAATCAGCCTATAGTCCATGATTCCAGAGAAGCTACATAACAAGGAACTCTAAGAGAAACATGTATGAATTCCCCTGGGAAGGAGAACTAGTCAAGATCTCCTGGCAAAATTGGGAGAGTGGGGTGGGGAGAGAAGGGAGAGCAGAAAGGGAGGAGGAAGGGAGAAGAGGAGGGGAGAAGAAAACATAAGGGAATGTGAGGGCAGAGATGGGGGAAGGACAGAGAAGGAGAGCAAGGAAAGAGATATCTTGATTGAGAGAACCATTATGGGGCTAGCAAGAAACCTGGCTAGGGAAATTCCCAGGAATCCACAAAGATGACCCCAGCTAAGACCTAAGCAATTGTGGAGATGGTGCCTGAACTGGCCTTTGGCCTTGCCCTGCAGTCAGATTGTTGATTACCTTAATTGTCATCATAGAACCTTCATCCAGCAACTGATGGACACAGATGCAGAGATCCACAGTGAAGCCCTGGGCTGAACTTCTGAAGTTCAGTTGAGGCGAGGAGGAGTGAGAATAAGACCACGATGGGATACCCACTGAAACAGCTGACCTGAGCTAGTGGGAGCTCACTGACTCGGGCCTGACAGCAGGGGAACCAGCATAGGACCAAACTAGACCCTCTGAATGTGGGTGACAGATATGGGTGGAGAGGTCTATGGGGCCACTGGCAATGGGACCAGGATTTATCCCTACTGCCTGAACTGGCTTTTGGAGCACATTCTCTTTGGAGAGATACCTTGCTCAGCCTAGATACAGGGGGGGATGGCCTTGGTCCTGCCTCAAGTCAGACTTTGTTACTCCCCATGGGAAGCCTCACCCTCCCTGAAGAGTGGATGGGGTTGGTGTGGGGGAACGGTAGAGAGGGTGGGAGGAGGGGAGGGAGTGGGAACTGGGATTGGTATGTAAAATGAGAAAAGATTGTTTTTTTTAAATTAATTAATAAAAAAATAAAATCAGGATAGTGACACACACTTTACAGATGTTAAAACAGTTACAAATAATGTCTAGGACAATTCACAATTTCTCAGATGTAAGATGGAGCCTTCTTAACAGGATTTACCAGAACTTAATAATGTGTATACCAACATTTTATTGAGCTAGGCAGATTCTATCTCTATAGTAACAATTTTAATACTGTATTTGAAAGTTACAATTACAATTAAGTTATTTAATTTATAGTTAAATAGAATAATGTTGGATTTTACTGAGTGAAAGAATCCTATGTTAAATACAACTTGATTTTAACAGTCATATGACTCTCACATAAAATTCATGTTTACACACATAGTTCTCGGTGGTATCGAATAAGTACTAAACATTTCCCTAGACTCTACGAGTATCTGCAGGATACTTCCTTTAAGTTGGAAAAAAAAAACCCTGATGGGATAGAGGCTGCTGCTCAGGGCTTTTGGAGGCTACAGAGATAAGGGAACCTTGTTTCCCATACATATATCAGCGACAGAGATAATCACCACGGAGTCCTTCTCTTCTTCAGGGGTCATCCTGGACAGAACAGAGGTCAGTGTTTGCTTCAGGTAGGGTGGTGATTCCCAGTGCGAAAGACACTGCGGACAGAGGCACAAACATGGAGGAAGTCATGCTTTACCATTAGATCATGCTTGCCCACGCCTGTGAACTGGTCCTACGCTTGCCTTTAAAAAGAGTGTTTTGAGTCATACTACCAAAATACTGTCTATGCCCTGACTTTCATTTTCTGCCATTTGCAGTGGACTGTGAATAAGTGCTCTAGAATTCAAAGTGTTCTTACATTGCAGAATTTTGTTGTAGAGAAAAGAAAATAAAACATTGTTCTTTTGTTAATACAGCTAACTCAGTATACTTCCTCCCACAACCTCTGGATTTTCCGTCTTCTTCCTGAAGAGACAGCACAGTCCCGAGTGGGTAAGACACTCTGAAATGTTGTCATTTGTGGAAACCATGAATGAAGTCATTTCTAAATGGTTTGATGGATCTCAGATGACTTTAGGTACCTGTAAGGAGTAAAGCATCAAGATGCACAGGTCCCACACGACCTAGACAGGAACTAAACTTTCCTGGGTATTTCGTCACCCTCATGTCTGGCTGTGTAAGTGCCACAGCAGCCTTTTCAGCTTTGGTTTCCCTGCTGTTTATGTTTTTTTTATATTTAGTTTGGGCTACCTTTATCCTTCATGCCTAATACCTTATAGTGCCTATGTATTTTTTCTTGTTGCCAATCAACTTCTACTGTAAGCTATAGCACTGCGCGTGCGCGCGCGCGCGCGCGCGCACACACACACACACACACACACACACACACACACACACACACCATTCAAAATGTCCTGAAGGCTCTAAAGGGGGATTCTGGTGGAGATAGAGATAGAGGTATCTACAATGTGAGCTCAAAAAATTCCTCTAGCCTCAGTTTCGCAGGTCTAAGACAGGGTAGATAGTAATTAGCCTCATTGCCCTGGGGTCTGGGGACTAAGCAGAGTAATGTAAAAGGTTTAGTTTGGGAAACACAGTTAAGAATTTAGTAGGCACTAAATGATGCTTCAGAATTCCATTATCTCCACACTCCAGGTCCGGGGAACATGTCAGAGGATCGTGATGCACACTTATTCCTGAGGAACTAATATGTCCTGGGGCTGGCAAACCTTTTCTGTGAAGGGTCAGACAGCACAGACTTCTGGCTGTTGTACCATGCCGTCTCTGTCGCAGCTACTCAGCTCTGCCACCATAGCGAGAGCAAACATACATGAACAGGGTTGTATCCCAGCAAAAGTCTTATGTAGAATCTGGCAGCTGGGGAGACTGACCCAAGTTTACCCTCGTATTGGAACAAATGAGACTTGTGTCAGACATCTGAGACTTGGCTCGGTGTCTGCTTCTAGCTGCAGTGCTGTGTTTTGATCTGTTATGTATGATGGGCTTGAACTCATGCTTCTATGTGAAATAGTGATGCGTAGCTGTTACCCTAGTGATCCAGAGGTAGGAAAAAGACATTATGAGTTCAAGGTCAGCCTGGGTTACTGATGTGGGATTCCCCTCTGTATGCTGTGAATACCCTTGGTTAATAAAGAAACTTCTTTGAGCCTATAGTAGAGCAGGACAGAACAGAGATAGGTGGGGAAAACTAAACTGAGTGCTGGGAGATAGAAGGCAGAGTTGGAGAGACACCATGTAGCCGCCAGAGGGAAAAGATGTGAGCGGCCAGCTGGAACCATGCCTGTAGGCCATGAGCCTCGTGGTAAAATATAAAATAATAGAAATGGGTTAATTTAAGATAAAAGAGTTAGCCAGAAATATGCCTAAGCTATTGGCCAAACAGTATTGCAAATAATATAGTTTCTGTGTGATTATTTTTGGAGTCTGGGCAGCTGGGAACAAACAAGCGGCCTTGCCTGTTGTGGTGGTGCATGCTGGTAGCATTTGCTGAAGGAGGCAGAGGCAGGAGGATCACAAACAAGCAGCCTCCTACAACAGGCTACACAGTAAAATCCTGTCTAAAAAGAAAAGACCTAAACCCACAAATAAATAAACAACCATCCACTCTTCGAAACCCATCTTTGCTGATATTGGTTATTAGACGGTGGGAAGAATAGGACAACCACCAGGTAACAACAGGCTTGTCCAAGTAAGGAAAACCCTTTGTGGGGCACTTAGAAGATGCTTCGTGTGTACTGGACATACATCATAGATGTTTGTGTGTACAGGACATACATCATAGATGTTCGTGTGTACTGAACCTGTGCCATATATGCTTGAATATACTGGATATATGTCATAGATGTTTGTGTGTATTGGACCTATGCTATAGATGCCTCGTGTGTACTGGGAATATGTCATAGGTGCCTTGTGTGTACTGGACATATGTCATAATGCCTCACGTGTACTGGACACATACCATAGATGCCTCATGTGTACTGGACATACGTCATAGATGCCCTGTGTGTACTGGACATATGTCATAGGTTCTTTGTGTGTACTGCAATACGTCATAGATGCCTTATGTGTACTGGACATACACCATAGATGCCTTGTGTGTACTGGAATACATCATAGATGTCTCATGTGTATTGGACATATGTTATAGGTGCCTTGTGTGTACTTCACATATGTCATAGATGCCTTGTGTATACTGGACACATATCATAGATGCCTCATGTGTACTGGACATATGGCATAGATGCCTCGTGTGTACTGAACATACGTCATAGATACCTCGTGTGTATCTTACTTGTGCCAGTTAATTTTCTAAGCATCTGTAGTGAAGTTGAACTTAAATTCAAGTCACTAAATGTAGTGATTATTGTTTTCAAAATTCATACCTCATGGCTAGAAGCCTACATTGTATTATCTCACAACTTCAAATCAAAAAGCTTGGTCATGAAATCTGAGGGATTTCTTGGAGGAGGAGGAATATGGGAACCATTGTGTAGTGAAAGGGGAGCAGGCCTGCTTTTCGTCTGGCCCAGCTCCCGCACGGC
>LOEQ01000193.1:484298-498291 GCA_001685075.1 Bramus lutescens | reverse complement strand
CAGGACCTTTGGAAGAGCAAGCAATGCTCTTAACCTCTGAGCCATCTCTCCAGCCCCTGAAAAACTTTTTATAGCTACCCAAAGAAGAAATATTTTGAGTTTCTTAAAAATATATCAGTTAGCCTGTCAGTGGTGGTGCATACCTTTAATCCTAGCTCACAACAAGATCAGGAGGATCTCTGTGAGTTCGAGGCCAGCCTGGTCTACAGAGTGAGTTCTAGGACTGCCAGGGCTACACAGGAAAGCCCTGTCTTGAAAAATCAAGCAAGCAAGCAAAGAAAAAAGTATCAACTTTTTTTTCTTCAGATTATGCTTGCAATCGTTTACTGGAAAATTATTCTTTCTTCCATCTAAAATTTTACACAAATATATGGTAAAAAGATTGGAAGAATCAGAATCTTTACCTCCTTCGTGGCCTCATTCTTCTCACATCCTACTCTTATTCACGAATGGGCAGACTGCTAGAACCTGCCAGGGCCAGGCTTGTAGAGATGGCCGCATGGCTAGTCCCATAGTGATAGATGACCACATGGCTGCTGAGCACTTGCAGTGTGCATGCTGTGAACTGAGTTGTGCTGTACCCATAAGTACACACTGGATCTCAGAGTCATATAAAAAATTGTAAAGATATCATACCTGTATTTGTAATACATTGAAGTGATAATTTTTTGGATCTGTTAAGCTATAGTAATATAAATATAGTAATATAAATTAAATTTCTAATTTGATGTAGCTGTGGAAATTATATACATTATATACATACATACATACATACATACATACATACATATATACCTACCTATATACATACACGGGCTCATTTTGGCTTGTGTTATTTTCCTGCTGAATGACAGCTTTTTTACATTTAATTGAAAGTATTGCTCTGACTTCAAACTCAGATGGTTGAGAAATGTGGTTTGAAGTCACTTTAAGTGTAGTAAGAAAGACCTAGGCAGAGCCACAGCAAATGTTGCTGTGTTAAGTGGAAAATCGAGAATTAACCAGTTCCTGTTTTGTGTTGATCAAGAATGCCTCAAATGAGGAATCATTACCCTTAGGGCCAAAGTGAGTCATGGGCAGTGGGCCCTGTACCCTTGGTGTTCCTGGAAGAATGGCAGGAGCAGCGTTTCATGGCCACTTTTTGATTTTCACTCTTGCCTGCTCAGAAGACCCACACACCTCTTGATACAGGTCTCTTTGGACTGCACTGGTTGGCACTTTATAATATTTGGGAAGCGCATATTCAAGGCTTTACTTTGAGGCAAAAAGCATTTTTCTTAAAATTCTCAAAAGGAGAGCATTCTCAGTGTACCAGAAACTTTCTTTTCTTTTTTTTTTTTTAAAAAGACCAACACAGATATTCTTGTCATTCTTGGAACAAAGGCCAGGACTGTAGAGAGAGGCTGTTTGCTCTTTGCTTGGTCCAGGAAAGGTGGTGACGCCGTCCGGCCTCTGCTCCTTTGTTCCTGTGCTGTTCTGTCACTGGCCACTCACTCGGGCTGGCAATGGAGAGAAAATAGTGGTGAATGCAGTCTTCAGAGGAATTTCTGAGAGCTGAGCTGTGGGCAGACACTCTGACTATGGCGGTCTGCATAGAAACAGGACATTTTGGGGAAGGGGAGATCGTTCTACCTTTGTCTTGGTCCTATAAGATCTTGAGATGATTGCTCTGTCATTCATGTGGAAATTGTATCTTAAACTGTGAGAGTGACTTATCGTTGCTTTTATATTTTTACTATTTGATTTTGGTCTAATGCAGAAAATACATTTAAGTGGTAACTTTTTTTTCAATTTCAGAAAACTCCTTGACATATTCCAAGAGTAAGGTAAGGGCATATTAAAATGCTAATTCTACAAATCTTAACATAAGAATATTTTTTTCTTTGAAAAGAACACTTTATATTTACTGTCTTTGCTATGAGAAACTGTGAGTTTAGTTTTCTCATTTTAGAAGTAGTAATTCTGTTTTCAAAATACTTTCTGTGTTTTGAGTATTTCAACTGTGTCCTTTTCTGGGGCATTGCCTCTTTATTTTGCAGTAGCAGTTGGTAGCTTTTGGAGATCAATATCTTAGGGAAACTCTCCCATCACTGTGTCCTCAGGGTAGCTTGTGCGAGGGAAGAACAAAGCGATTCTGGCTGGAGCAAACCTTGCATGTTTACCTTTTGACCCAAAGTGAGTCCCAACGTATGCCATGTAGCTGTCAGCTTTTGCCGTATAAGAAACAAACCCAAAGCTGCAGGAGCATAAAGCAGGGTTACACATGTGTGCTCATGCACATGTGGGCCAGCTGCAAAGACCCTCTATCATGTTGGTGTCACAGTCTCAGGTGTGTTCCACTTGTCCTGCTATAGGCCCCACAGGTGTGGGATTTAGTGTTCGCAGAGGGAATGGTTTCAGCAACTCCCTAGAAGCGTGACAGACCATGTGTTCTCCATCTGCATGCCTGGGTTTACATGAGTGGCCAAGTACAAAGCAAGGATCTGCAGGTGCAGCCTGACTCTGAAGCTAAGGCAGGCAAGGGGTTGCCTAACTGAGTCGCAGTGATACAAAGTCAGGACCAGTACGCCAGTCTGCCACGTGCGAGCCATAGCATTTGATGTTAGTGTTAATCAGATCACAGTGTTCCATGTGTAAGAATTACTGGAGTAGCAGAGACAAACATATGGGCACGTAGGTCATTATTTGACACTGTTAAGGACAATGGCCAACATTCGCAGTGACAAAAGGGGTGGGAAACACGTAGAGATGATTGCTCACGCTAAGATTAAATATTGTCTCTGCATTGTTAGTTCAGTTTCCTGTGTGTGCGTCTGCTTTAGATATCCGTATATGTTTGTACTTGGTTCTATTGTAAACTGTAAATCATAAATCATAGTAAGCACATGGACGTGACGCAGTCTGCAAGTGTTGATAAGAGTTGCTGACTCACGCTGGAACAGAAGGGTGGTAGATTCTGTAAGCTGAATGCTTCTTTCTGGAGAGTTGCTGCTCAAGTGGGTGCTTACTAGTTTCGGTACAGCCTCATGAGTGAACTGTGTGAGAACAACTTACATAGATAAACACGGGGACACTGGGGAGAGCGTAGACTTGTCTTTTGTTCAGAACCCAAAATGATTGTTTTTTCCTATGAGAATGCGGCATCTGAAAATTTGAAAGTTTCTGCTCTGGTTCTTTGTGTGTGTGTGTGTGTGTGTGTGAGGCAGATCTCCACAGCAGCCTGTGCATTGTAATGGGCCTACTTGGACACATCATCTCTCAGAGCTGTTAAGACAGGTTCAAATTCAGCAGCTCCAGCCCTCTGGAGCTTGTTGGAATGTAGGCATTGTGCCCAACTCTAGAAATCCTGATTTTTTTCTGATGTGTTGGTTTCCTGATGACACTGGGTCCTGCAGGTCAGGTCAGGGCTGTGCTAGGAGGTTCAGCCCTGTGTCTTGCCTGCTCCCATTCTTTCTGCAAGAAGCCGCATGGACCAGTGGATGCCAAGCAAGTTGTATTTCTTTGTGTCATAAATCTGGGAATATTTGAGAATGAGCCATCCTTTGACAGGTGCTTTCTTGTGGTCAGAAACCACATTGTGACAGTGTATGTCCCTCATACCACACCCTCAAAGCCAGCATTGCCCCAGCTCCTGAGCAGTGTGTCCTCTTGAATGCTTTGGCACCTGGAGCTCCACCTGCCCCTGCGTTGCTCGCGGTTGCGTCTGGCATGGCTCTTGTCCTGTTCTGTGTCATCAGCACTGTGCTGCTGCTCCAGACCGTTGCACCACCTGCCATTGGGCTGTGTGCCATGAGAGCCGGAGTGTTTGTTCTCCCAGTAAAAAAGCTTAAGTGACACCATCTCCAGTTTCATCAGTTCTGACCTCAGGAGTGCTCTGACCACTCTCTGCCTGGAATTGTAACCCGCAGCCTCCCCTCCCTGTCCTTTTGCCTTCTTTGTTGTGCAGTATTTTACTCTATTTCTCCATCTTCTCCTGCCCTGAATGAAGCATGGTGTTTGTTATTTGCATCTGTGTCCCTAGAGCCACACCAGTTCCTAGCGAGTAACAGTGCTCTGAGTATAGACAAAATGGAGATGAGTGCTTTGCAGCTGCAGGGTCTCCTTTCTCCACATGGGGCTTGTAGTATTTCCTCCCTTTGCTTCTTCTTGTGGAGAAGGTACAGGATCTGAACTCAGCACCCATGCAGCAGCAGAACCGCTGTAATGAGGATCAGCTGCAGCAGCATCTTATGGTCTCAGAAGTTATTAGTGAGATTTTATGTGTGTTAAATTAAACTAAATATTAGTAGGATAGGAGGTAAGATGTTTGTGAAATCTCAACAAGGATTTCATGACTACATTTCAGCATTCTGCCAATGTCTTCAGTAATTGATAAAGAAGTAAAATTGATGTTGAGTAGTTATCACCAGGAGAGAAGTCAGGAGGGGCACGGAGAAGGAAGGTGTAGACATGACAGAGCAGGGATTATCACCAGGAGAGAAGTCAGGAGGGGCACGGAGAAGGAAGGTGTAGACATGACAGTTTCTCACCTCCCTGTTGCTGCCACCCTTTAATACAGCTCATCATGCTGTGGTGTCCCCAGCCATAGAATTATTTCATAGCTACTTCATAACTGTAATTTTGCTACTGTTATGAATTGTAATGTGTACATATTTATATCTGATATGTGACCCCTGTGAAAGAGTCGTTTGACCCCCAAGGTGGTCAAGACTCTAGAGGAGTGTATTAAATAAGCAAAATAATATGCTAATTTTACTTTACTTACTAGTTTCTTAAAAAATGTCACTTGAAATATAAATATTAAAGTTGTATTCTTATGCTATCACCATTAGAAAAGTAAAATACTGTTTGGTGATAGTAGTGTACACTTTTAATTCCAGTACTCGAGAAGCAGAGGCAGGTGACTCTCTGTAAATTCTAGGCCAGCCTGGTCTACAGAGTGAGTTCCGGGACAGCCAGGGCTACATAGAGAAATCCTGTCTCAAAAAACAAAATAAAAAAAAATGTAAAGTAAAATCCTGATGTTTTGTGGGACACTATAAAGAGAATAGCTAATACTGCACTGACTCAATTAAATAGCAGATGCTTTGTTGTCTTGAAGTGTGATATCAAAACCAAGTTTCTTAATACTTGGAGATGTACTTGCCAACCTACACATGCAATTTGTGCATATTTTTCACATTATATTTACTTCAAGAGAAAAATTTTATTCTGGTCTTGTATTATTTCCATCGACTGGCTCTGTGTTTTATTGCACGAGAAGAAATCCGGACAAAAACTCTGATTTTATTGCTTCCTACTTGTTGACCTTTTTGTAGTTGGCTTGTCCCTCATCATTACCATGTGATGGTTTTATGACTAGAGGCATTAATATGAAGGCAGCATAAGAAAATACATATTGATAATATTGATGATGATATAGTTAAGCCAGTGAACAAGCATCCATGAAACTCTCTTATGTATTTAAATTCTTTGCATTCCCAATGCTTGTTATAAATAACAGCAATTTAGTCTATTAAGGCTTATCCCCAAAAGTGATCTCAAAGTATGGCTGTGTTTTATTGTAAACTGTTTGACAGTTGAAACTTCTTTGATTGTTAAAAATTAAGTCTCACTCACTCAGTTACAGACTAGGGACTGCTTAAGCTTATAAATTATCTCCTATGGCTGCTAAAATATGAAAAATTTCAATATCTGGACTATAAGCATTGTATTGATCCCATTGGTCAAATAATTTTGAAACAGAGAAAGAAAATTGAACTGAAATCACAGCATAATCAACATTTGTTTAGCTTACCAAATCAAAATTTAAAGACCTGAACTAATTATCTGTATTTGTATCTTTAGAGACCTGAGGAGATACTAAGTCCAGAGAAAGCTGAGGAACTTACAAATAAGGCAGAAAAGCAATGAAATTATGAAACACACAAAAGTAGACTATCAACAAGCTCAGAAACTGATTTTTAAAAAAGATTAATAATATCAATAACCTCTATAACTGACCAAATATGAGAGAAGACCAAGATGCCGAGTGTGTAGACAAGATATCACCCTAGCCTAGTTCCGAAGTTCTGTGAGCCACTTCATGCTGGTAAATCCTGTAGCTTAGATGCAATGGAAAAAGTTCATAGAAAACATAGTTTATCAACTAATATGAAAATAAACAAAAAACCTAGGTGGCCATATATTCAAAAAAAGAAATCTCCAATTTAAAATGTTTTCAAAAATCTCCAGCATTGGCCTAATTAATTCTCTTTTAAAAGGTATATGAGCCTTTGTATTTTTATTTTATGAGTATTTGCCTGCATGCATGCTTGTGCACCATGTACGTACTTGGGGCCCATGATGGTCAGAAAGGTATCAGATCTGGAGCTGGAGTTACAGATGGTCGTAAGCTACTATGTAGATGCTGGAAATGAAACCCAGGTCTTCTACAAGAGCAGCTAGTGCCCTTAACCATTGAGCCTTCTCTCCAGCCTGGCCTAATTCATTGTCACCAAACATTCATGGAAAGAAGAAACAGTACCACTGTTAACAAAGTCCTAGGACATAGAGATGAAAGAAGCATTTTTTATTTTTTTGAGGACAGACTAAAACCAAATAAAGACATATAAATAAAAAGTACAACTCAGTATCCTTTATGAATGTGATACAAGAATCCTTACAGAACACCAGCAAGGATAATAGGTTATGATTGAAGTTTAAAATCGGTGAGTATAATTTATTACCACACTAACAGAGTCAGAAAAATATGATCATTTTGATAGATACTAAAACATCTGATGATGATTAAGAACTCCCACCTAGAAGAGCAAAAGCTCCTTCAGTCCGCTGAAGGCCAGTGAACAGTCTGCAGCTGGCACAGAAAACTTTCCAATAGTGAATGTTTTGTCACATGTAGTGGAAGCATGACAGATGCGTTGTGTTTCTCTGCTTTTGCTTAGCAGCATTGCACTGGGAATCCTGGGAACCACAGCCAACCAGAAACAAACCCAAGAAGTAGTTGGCCAGAAAGAACTATTAGCAGAAGTGTAGTCTGAGAATGTGGACAACCCTGGAGTCCTCAGAGGCTGCTGCTGTGTACTAACAAGCAAACTGAACAGTCTGGTTAGCAGTGAGCTTCTGGATCATGATAGAGCAGTGCTACCTACCACAGCAGCCAGAAGTGCAAACAATTAAAAGACTCGTTATTGTTAAAATAAAAGTTCCAAATTGACCTATGAGTTTGTGAAGTTGTTTTTATTGTTTTATTTTGTTTTTCAAGACAGGGTTTCTGTGTGTAGCTTTGAAGCCTGTCCTAGAACTCACTGTGTAGATCAGGCTGTCCTTGAACTCACAGAGATTCCCCCTGCCTCTGCCTCCCCAGTGCTGGGATTAAAGGCATCTGCCCCACCATCTGGTGAGTTTGCAAAATTTTAATTAGGATCTCATTGAATATGTTTTGAAGAAACTGACAACCTCATCTGCAGACTTATGCGGAATAGAGGGAGGGGCCGGGGTAGCTCAAATGGTCCTCTAAGAGAGCCAGATTAAAGGACCTAACAGGGCTTTCTAGACAAGGAAGTTATCAGACAGACCAGAGCAGACCCCACAGAACCTTTTAATATGTTGACACAGTACTTTGTGGGGAAAGAAGCTGCCAGCAGGGCGTGCTAGAGAACTGGATGCCGGGTGGGGAGCCCAGGCTGCGGACAGGAAGACAGCTCTTAGAGCCTGTTGCTGCTCCTCTTTAACATTAATTTTAAAACTGCATCTTTTTGACAATTTCATAAATATGTAATAGTTCATAACCATATTATTCCCATTTTCATGACTTATTTTTTTAATCCACTGAGTTTAATTAGGGTTTCTTTTATAAGTGTGACTAGGAGGCTTTTAGAAAACCATAAATGTGTGCATGATTCCAGCTCTCGGAGATCTGAAGGAAGTGTGGTTTCTTTTTGTATTTTAATATGTTCTTGGTAAGGCTGATTAAATGTCTCAAAACAGACTTCCGTGTCAACTCTCTGGGACTTCTCTCATTCAGCTGTGTCTCGATACCTAGGTCCTCCAGAGTGCCACACGAGTTGCTGAGAGTGAGCTGGACAAATGTGTAGCGGACATAATGAAGGAGAAGAACATCTGCCCGGAGAAAGACACCAGGTGCGCTGCTCCCTCTGTGATGGCATGGGGCTCTATAGCCTGGTGTGCAGAGCCCTGCTCAGGTGGACTGGGTTGGGGAACAGATAACTTGTGGGTTGTTCTGTGTACACTTCAGAGTTTCGTTGCTGTGTGGTGGAGTGCTCAGAGGAGATGTGTGAATGTGTAATGTAGTCTCTCTCTGGATGTGTGAACCACAGGTCTCGCTTTGTTGTGATAAGAGGTTTGATTTAAACTAATAATTTTATCCTTTCAGCTTTCAGATATGCATGAGGACGTGCTTACTGCAGATATCTGGCTATAAGCAGCTCTACCAGGCTGTGGAAAATGTGAGGAAAAAACCCTATGATTCTGGCAATGTGCAGCATGAGAAACTGCTCCTCAAGGTAAGCGCTGGCTTAGTGTTCCAGCATGCAGGCAGCTTCAACTGTGAGCACTGTGTGAGTTCTAGAAGCTCATTCAGTCCACCCATTTGTTTGCCTCTTGGAGAATGTTTGTTAGATTTCATTGATAGGGAAAGACTGTAGATCAATAACTTTTAAAAAAATTTTTTTAATTTCATGTACATTGGTGTTTTGCATGTGTGTTTGTGTGTTTGTTGGTTTGTTGGATCTCCTGGAACAGGAGGTACATACAGTTGTGAGCTGCCAAGTGGATGCTGGGAATTGAACCCAGGTCCTTTGGAAGAACAGCCAGTGCTCTTAACCGCTGAGCCATGTTTCTAGCCCCCTGATCAATAACTCTTACTTGATAAACATTTTTTAGAATATATTCAAGTAAATAGAGCTTCTAAGATAAGTTATCCATTCATAAAAGGGGGTTTCTTCTGCCTCCAGGCAGGGATGCCTGGGCCTCAGAGCTTCTGTTTATCTAATTTGTTGCGGAGGTTGGGCTTTCCCTCAGCAGCACAGAAGCTATGAAAATAGATGCCCCTTTTGCACAGCATTGGGGCATCAGTCAGCAAAAGTGCCACAGTAGACTGCAACTGTAAGAAAGGAGGGCTTCCTGTCACCTGCTCCTGGTGTGTAGGGTGTGCAGGCAGTGGCCCTGCTGTGTAAAGGCTGCCATAGAGGTAGAGAGAGTGCTGTAGCCCATCCAGTCAGGCTCTTCCAGGGGGAGGGGGGGATTATAAGGCCTTGGGGGATGGGCTGGCCTGCTTCTAGTCCTAAAGTCCTAGAGCTTGGGGAGAGCTGCCTCCTGCTCATCTTGTGCTCCAGTTCACACTGCCTTCAGGAGGGTTGAAGGGTGCTTTTCAATATGCTTGCTTTCTTTCATACTTTTGGTCTTCCTTTCCGCTTCTCTTCCTCTCTCCCTCCCCCCTCCTCTCCCTCATCCTCCCTGCTTCACTCCCTCCTCCCTCTTCTCATTAGAGATTTCCTGGCATTTCATGTGGTATGCTTAGTTTTGATTGACCCTCCCTCCCTGCCTCTCCTCTCTGCTCCCCATCTCTGCTTAAACCCTTCTCTTCCAGTCTCCCGGTCCACTTTGATCTCACACGTATCCCATTAGCATATAATGCACTTGGAGTTAGAACTGCACAGAACCAAAAGTCCTGTGAAAGTAACGTTGGAGAGACCTAAGTAAGATCAGATGCTTAAACACAGCAAAACTGGGGCTGGGGCCGGGGCCAGGGCTCAGCACCCAAGAGTGCTTACTGCTATTGCAGAGGACCTGGGTTCAATTCCCAGCACCATCTGTAACTCCAGCTCCAGGGGATCTGACACCCTCTTTTGGTCTCAGAAGGCATGAGGCACACACATGGTGCACATAAACACATTCATAAACATAAAATGAAAATAAATCTAAACAAACAGAAAAACCTTTTTTTGGAAAAAACTTTACCTAATTGCAAAATTAAAATAAAACTTGATAATATTTTGAGGATTACCGTGTGGGTTAAGCTTATATTTGAAGTAATTTAAAGCATGCTAGATGAGTACTCTTATCTTCATTCACCTTAATTTGAGATGCTTTCTGTGTAACACCTGCCTTCCTGAAGGGATAAGACACACGGCCTGGCCGCGCCCAGCTCCAGGCACCTTTCCCCTTGACTATCCCTTATGCAGTTCAGCTCTTGAGGGAGTGACAGTTGCTGACTCTGAGTTTAGCACAGCAGTCCTGGGAAGAAAACTGGAATTGAAGTAGTTTTAAGTATAATCCCAAAAACATGTTCACCAGCTTTTGTCAGTGTCTATGTTTGGGATACAAACTTCCACCTTAGCCTCATGAAATCAGAATCTCCAGGCTACAGCCCATAATTGTATTTATGGATATTAAATTTTGAGTATTAAAAGCTGAATATGATGGCATGTACCTATAATCACAGAATTCTAGAGATTGAGGCAAGAGGAAGGGGGTTCAAGACTCTCCTGGGCTACATAGCAAGATGCCCTCTCCATAATCAAACATCAAATAAGACTTGGGCAGTAGTGATTTTACACTGCAGTCCAAACATTGAAAGCCTAATGCTATGGTCATATTCCTTGTTGATGTCAATGAACTGTCTGGGTTGCTAGTAAGAGTGTGGGCAAGATAAAGTCCAATCTAATCGTTGGATTTAGGTTCAGGGCCAGAATTCTGGAAGGCCAGTCTTGACAGTCTCTTAGGTGACAGGACCCTCTTCCATCACTCAACAGCGCTTCGTGGCAATGAAATGGAGGTGAGGGTGCAGGCATTTTGTTTTGCCAAGCTTTTCAGTTTTTTTTAAATATTATTTTATTTATACAATATTCTGTCTGCATGTATGTCTGTAGTTGAGAAGAGGGCACCAGACTTCATTACAGATGGTTGTGAGCCACCATGTGGTTTCTGGGAATTGAACTCAGGACCTTTGGAAAAGCAGACAATGCTCTTAACCGCTGAGCCATCTCGCCAGCCCCAGCTTTTCAGTTTTTTAATCAGTGTCTACAATTCTGTTTTGTCTGATGACTTACATTGGATCTTGAAATTGACTAAATTTTCTTAATTATTTTTCATTGACTGGTTTGTTCATATCTAATGAAGGGAAAGATTGTTAGTCAACTCTTGATAACAACTTAGTGTTAAAGATTCTAATTGTTTACAACTAGTAAATAATTAAAAAATAAATTTTATGAAATAGTCTCATGTACACAATACACTTATCTCTTGAGTTTTATTAATATTATTTCTTCATATTTTATTTTATTGGATTAAAGATTAACTACCCAATGTTACAGCAGAACCTGTTAAAGCCAAATTATGGGTCCATTTATCCAAGACTGCTCTTAAGCAATTTAATTCTAGTAAATATATATATGTGTGTATATATAGCTTACATATATATTTGTTTACTAATATGTTGCCATATATTGTGAATTATGACTTGTAGACTATAAATCATATAGAGAATGGGAAACCAATAATTTCTTTTATATATATACACACACATATATAGGCAGGTCATTGCGCCAGATTTCTGTGATTTTGATTTAAAGAAATGATTCTTTACAACAGTCTTTCTGGTTGGAATGGATACACCATGTTTTTTAATACAACCCTTGATGGTCTTAGAATTTTTCTAAAAGTTGTTGAGCTCAAAGTATTCAATCATGAGTTACTTAAGCTAAGAAAAGGAAAATGTCCCAGTAAACCGGAACATCATTATCATTTGTAACACAAAAGCATGTTTGCACAGCTTTGGAGTCTTCTGATGCCTACAAAAAAGTTGAAGGCCCGGATCTCCAAGCAGTGGGTGGACATTGGTTTCCAAGGTGATGATCCCAAAACAGACTTCAGAGGCATGGGCATACTTGGACTGATCAATCTTGTGTAAGTGAAATACGTTTCCTTTCCTTGGGTGAATGTAATTCCTTCTTATTTCCAGTCTCTTTTAAATATAACGAGAGCGGACCTGTTGTTTCATGTTGACTCTGAGTTTTCATAACTATAGTGCACGTGTTTGCTAGGGTGCTGACAACAACTAGAAACATAGTCTGATAGTGCATGCGCAAGTGCGCATCCCCTGTGCACACCTGAGTCCGTGATGACTCACCAACGTTTGCAGTGCCTTCCTCCTCCTTTCTGTTTCTACCCTCCTGTTTCCACTGTGTGGCTCTGACTGCATTTGGGAAAACAGAATCAGGTTAGGTGACATGCCCCTCACTATGTCTGGCAGTTGACTTGAACCCGAGTCCACTTATCATGGGTGTAACAATTTGCCTTTTCCCTTAGTACTTAGGCCATGCACATGCAATCCTAAAATACATCACAGCTGGTAGCCAGCACTATTCTAGTACACTGGAAGACGGAGCTCTTTTACCAGTGGTTTTCAACGTGTGGGTCAGGGCCCCTGTGTGGAAAGTTACATTATGATTCATAACAGTAGCAAAGTTACAGCTATAAAGCAGCAACAAAATAATTTTATGGTTGGAGTCACCACAACAGGAGGAACTGTTAAAAGGTTGCAACATTAGGAAGGTTGAGATAGAGGTCTTCTATATATATGCATGTGTTTAGACTGCAGTCTTTCAGTTTACCTGTGAATTATGATTTATACACTATAAATCATTTAGAGAATGAGAAGCCAATAATTTCTTTGTTTTTTTACTTTTGAGAGATGGTTTCTTTGTATAGGCCCGGCTATCCTGGAACTTGCTCTGTAGAATAGGCTTGCCTCGAACTCACTGAGTTCTGCCTGCCTCTCCAGAGTGCTGGGATTTAAGGCATGCATCACCACCGCCTGGCTCTTTGGATAATTCTTACTGTGAAAAAATTCTGAAATTGAACTAAACTAAGTTCATACTGAGAAAAAAATATTTAGGTCAATATGGATAAAGCTATTGGGGGAAGATATGTCATAATGAGACTTCAAGATGTATGATATTTTAAATTATAAAAGCATATATGTTTTGGTAATGTCTAAAATCTTAAAAAGTTCAATATAATTCTTCTTCCTTAGGATAAATCAGACAGTAATCTTTAAGGAAGATGAGCAACTTACCCACCTCCCTCTGAGCCTGGGCTTTAGTCATTTAACAGTCTGACTCTTGACTGTGTTGAGGGGTCTCAGACCTCTAGAATGGAGTACAGGGCTCTTCACTGAACTGATGTGAAGATGGCCAGGACTCACACACAACTGTGATGTCTGCTTGTAAGCAGTGGATAGAAATGCACACTCTAGTTGTGGCAGAGAGGAGACAGTGATGGGGCAGCCCAGCAGGTGGCCTCTGAGTATTGTACAGGCCGGAAATTAGCAAGTTTCAAAAAGGACTTTTTCTTTTGCAAATAAATAGGAAATCCCTTTGTAGTTCAATTCTCTGTTAAGATAGTCTTGCCAAGAGCCATCTACCGTGTTCCTTATTGAAAGGCCTGATTCCTTAGGATTAAATTTGAGACCTTTGTGAGACATTGAGGGGACCTGAAAAGGGGGTGGCTGTGGGAGCAAGGCTGTTGTTTAGCATTTGCTTGTGCTGAGGTTTTTACTTGTGAGTGTAGCGTTTTCATTTCACTGTCTTCCTTGTTCAGGTATTTCAGTGAAAATTACACCAGCGAAGCACACCAGATTCTTTCCCGTTCAAATCACCCCAAATTAGGGTAAGCTGGACAAATGTTAAAGAAGCTAGACTCTTGCAATGAAAATGACTATATAAATCTGAAGGTATTTCAAAATATGTCTTATAATGATGTTATTTTAATGAGTGATAATTATAGAAATGATATTATAAACTATTTTAAAGAAAAATGATCAAAAATGTTCTATGTATTCCAGTAAATTGTATCGTATGATATAGTTTATGAAACAAAGATGAAGGCTCAAATTTTTTTTCAAAAATTATTTCAGGGGCGGTAGTGGCACACGCCTTTAATCCCAGCACTCAGGAGGCAGAGGCAGGTG
>LOEQ01000193.1:448494-458961 GCA_001685075.1 Bramus lutescens | reverse complement strand
AGAGGCGGCGCTGCTGCTGCGGGGCTCAAAGGTGGGCGGCGTCCCTTCACCTCGCTTGGACCAGGAGGACCCACTAAGCTCAGGTTGCTTGGTACCTCTGCGCCCCGGCCTGGGGGCGGTGATCTATATAGCTCGATCGTTGGAGGAGGGGCTAGGGGCAAGTAGTTGGGCCGGGCCAGGTCTCCCAAGATCGACGCGGCAAAGACGTGCGTGCCCTGGGGTGCGGAAACCTCCAAGTCGCGCGTCACTCCTGAAGTCCTGGCCCGCACCGCTGGTTTGGCACCGATTCCTGGTAATACCCGGAGGACACATCGAGCAGCCTCATCTCACGTCCCCGCACGCGTTGTGCCTCTTTCATTCTTCAGCGGAGGAGCCTCAACCCGGCAGAGAGCAGGGGCTGACTCCCTTGAACAAGCGCGATCCTGTGGCGAAGTCCCGCAGCGAACTTTCCCACAAGAGGTTAGAGTGCAGGACGCACATCCCAGTCCTGAGCCTTTTAGGTGTCCAGCTTCCCTTTCTTCTCCTTCAGTTATGAATGTTCCTCTCTCCGCATTGCTTTCCAAATGCCAACTTCAGACGTGTAAGGAGAGCAGAATGGGGCTTCCAGGACCACACAGAGACACCAAAGAGTCACTGGCTGTTGCCAGCCTTTCCCTTCAGCATTCAGGTTCTGCTACTCACCATGGTACCCAGGAGAGTGTATAGGCGCAGACTCATCTCCAGGAGTGGGGCGTGTAAGACAGAATGCCCCTGGACGCCACTCTTAATGGAAAAATGTGTGAACTAAGGACCTTCCACGATAACGCAGACTTCTGGGGCTTGACCCAGAAAAGCGGTGATGAGCAGCAGAGGCAGGCCAGCGGCGTGTGTGAAGAGCAGACTACTGGGGAAGCAGAGTGGCCTATCGGCCTGGTGACTAGGAAACTGAATGATGGGGAGAAAGGAGAGACAGGGGCAAGAAGTTGAGAAGACGTGTGGATGAAAAAGTATAATAAACAGCAGACTCTGAGATTCTGTGTCTGTTTTGGGCAGGGCAGCAGACTCTGAGATTCTGTGTCTGTGCTGTGCAGGGCAGCAGACTCTGAGATTCTGTGTCTGTGTTGGGCAGGGCTCAACAGATGGTAAAGGGCTCAGATGAGTGACATGTCTAATCAGATAATCCAGCTAAGGAAGGGTCACTGTAAAAATCAAGTGACATTCAGAGATGACTCTACATTAAAGAAGATGGCAGCAAGCAGTCTTGGTGATGTTGTCACCTGAGATGACTTTATAACCTTCATCAGATGACAACTTTCCATCTTAGAATGATTTGGAGAAAACGATGTCGTTATTTTCATAAAAACCTCCCATAGGAAACTTCATGCTAGTCGAAGAGAATCAAAGCTGAGAGGTACTTGGACGTCATCAGCATGGAGGTGAAAGAATGAACGCTCTTCTTGTGGGAATGGGTACCGTGGGATTGAGAAGGCTAACAAGGAGCAACCCATAAGGGAACCCTGAGTTACGGTCTAAGCAGAACTTGGAGCCCTGGGTCTCCATAAAGAAACCAAATGTCTCTGTAGATGTCATGCTCAAGAGGCCCCATGGAGGCACTTCTGTTATCCCGCACCAAGGCCCCAACCGCTCAAGTGCAGCCACCTCAGACCTTCAGGTATTCAGTTCAATACCAAGTCACCTCTGCTGACATGAGCAGGAAGAATAAGCCCCCAACTTGTCCCGAATTGCTGACCCAACATGTGGGATGTGGCTGGATACAGTGCCACACACCTGCAATCCTAGTCATTTGAAAGCAGAGGCGTTATTAGGATGGCTGGGTATAACACTACACACTTGCCATCTTAGTCCTTTGGAAGCAGAGGCAGGAGGATCTTGAATTTAATCATAGCTTGGGCTCCACAGGGAAACTCTGTCTCAGACAAAACAAAACAACACAAAACTGAGATACTACAGAGTGATTGTCAAGGTAGCACTGGACATCTAGAGTGCCAGCTCCTCTTGTTGACACGTTGGGGACAGCATGCATGGCTGTCACCCTCCTCCTCAAACCCCACCTTCAAGAGGGGCGCTAGATGCAGTGGGTGTGCGTTGAGTTTCTACACTAGGCTATAAAGCCGTTCACAAAACTTCGTACAAGGCTGGATGCATTATGTGCTGACTTTGCTTCCATCCTGCCCATATTTGTAAGCGTTGAAGGTGGGATTTGTTGGACTAGAGAATGGAGTAGAGGAACGCAGGGAGAGGAAGAAGAGGCACAGTTTTGTTAGAAGTATGAACATCCCAGAGAGTTCAGGACAAGCAGGGAACAAGGACCAGGGAAGCAGTCCAGCTCCCTGCAGCTGCAAGAAAGAAGAAAAACATAAACTCCCTGGATGTTAATACCCAGCGCGAAGCAGTCGACAGAGCAACTGTCAGCTCAGGGTAATGGTAGCCGAGTGCCTGTGATGTGCTAGGTGCAGTGCTGGCCCTGAAGGTCAGGGGGCAAGGAGAAGGAAAGCTCACACAAGAAGACCCTGGGATGTCAAGTCCAGACAGGGAGGGATCTAGATTCTGAGGAGAGGGCTGACTTGCTGCCCCCAGAGCCTCTGGGAAGTGGGATAAAGTTTGCCTGGTTCTGGAGAGAGCAGTAGGCAGAGGCTGGTCTCCCCAGAGAGTCAGATGTTGGCTCTTCTGGCAGAAAGAGTGGGGAGGTGAAGACGAGTTCATGGTGATCAAGGGTGACTGAACCTCTGTGACGTAGCAAAGTGGTGGCAGCGAGGCTCCCTTACCAAGTGCCCTTGTTCTCTTAAAATGTACAATACCGTTTACAAAGGCACCTGCTCCCAGTGTGCTCCCTCCAGAACTACCGAACAAATGTGCTCATTCAAAACATGAAAGTTGGACCGGGTGGTGGTGGTGCAAGCCTTTAATCCCAGCACTCGGGAGGCAGAGGCAGGCGGATCTCTGTGAGTTCAAGGCCAGCATGGTCTACAAGAGCTAGTTCCAGGACAGGCTCCAGAACTACAGAGAAACCCTGTCTCAAAAAAACCCCACAAAATATGCACACACACACACATACACACACACACACACGCATCACAACGCTTTGCCTATGAACAGGGGTCTATGCCTCCACAGTATCTTCATATCTGTCTCCAGGAGGAAATGTCAGGGCATAGCAGTACAAATAGATCTACAAGTGGCAATTTTAAAAAGAAGCAATACAGACATGTGAGGAGCTGCATTTAATCCCACTAATATGGACATGAGCACCTTCCCTCGAAGATTGCCTTTCTCTACCAACATTAGAACTAATATTGCATGCATTTTTCATTTACCATTAGAGATATAGTTAAATAAATTATTCGTGTACTTGAAACTTGGAGTGTTAACATAATTATTCCATTTTTTAAGGCTATCACTAACAGAAAACTGATATTTTAACACTCCAAGTGAGAGTGATTTGGCAATGTGCCTTGAGCTGCAAAGATGTTTATGACTTGGGAAGCAGTGAGGCTACTTGTGGATTTACACCCTAAATAACCACGCAGACATGAGAGAGTCATCACAGGTTGAAATACAGTTAAAATAGAAACTAATGTGAGCACCACCCCCATCTTGGGGTCCAGACATACATCTCTGGGATTGGCTGAAGTGGTGTCCATTTTCTGGTGAGAGATTGATGCCAAAGTGGGAAAGAAGACTCTCCTAGGGAAAGGGAGAGAGCAGGGGAAGGACTGGGTGACACAGCTTGGTTCTGTCCATCCTAGAAATAGAGCACTTACTTATCAAGCCCATTGCATGGAGGAAACATCCCATTTCAATTCTGATCCCGGTGGTCTACAACACTGTGATTAGCAGAGCTTGTCCTCAGTCTGTGGGTCGAGACCCCTCCGCAGGGGTCGCATGTCAGATATCCCACATATCATATGTTTACATACAATTCATAACAGTAGTAAAATTACAGTTATGATGTAGCAATGAAATAATTTTATAGTCGGGGGTCACCACAACATGAGGAACTGCATTAAAGGGTCACAGCATCAGGAAGGTTGATAACCACTGGATTAACAAAACAAAGGTCTGTGTTCAAAGCCACTGGAAATACTGGCTGGACAATCAGCATTAAATTCCTTGACTTTTCTGAAGCTCAGCTCCTTTGCTTTTAGGTCTAGAGAGATGGCTCTGCAGTTGAGAGCACATTGTATTTATTCTCCCAGAGGACTGTTGCCAGCACCCACATTGTGCAGCTCACAACTGTCTGTCCCTTCACCTCCAGGGGATCTAATGCCCCCTGCTGGATACTGAGGGCATCTGCATGTACTTGTCATGTACACACACACACACACACAGTTTTAAGAAATGATTTGCTTTTGCAATGCATACTCCAGCATCAATTAGACTGTTTTTATGAACGAGCAAGCCATTTAATGCTAAGTACCTGATGTATAAAATATGTATCATCCTTATTAACTCATGAAGCATATGTCTTTTTAATGCATTTACCAACACATGTACAGCATTGTGTCAATGCCAGATGCCCTTTTAAGAGCCTTAGAAACTGTAACACAGTTCCCCATGTGTTACATACTATTAGATACACCCAGCCCTGATTTACATACTGATTTATTCCCGCCTCACAGAGCAGGAGACTCAGGCGCTCAGAGGCAACCAAGTGACTTCTTTTAGGTCCCATAACCAGTATACAAAGTACTAAGGGTCTGTCTGACCACCAGACTCAACACTGGACGATGCATTAACTGTTTGTTGGATATGCTTGTGGCATGGTACTTTCCTGTGGTTTGAAGATGTATAATCATTATTAGGACTCTTATTATTTATTTCAATAAGTTTTAGTAAGTGTATATTTTATTTGATTTCTTTATATTCTTAAAAAAATTTACAAAGGCTGGGCGGTGGTGGCGTATGCCTTTAATCCCAGCACTTGGGAGGCAGAGGCAGGCAGATCTCTGTGAGTTCAAGGCCAGCCTGGTCTACAAGAGTAGTTCCAGGACAGGCTCCAAAGCTACAGAGAAACCCTGTCTCAAAAAAAAAAAAATTTTACAAAGGCCACAAAAGGCACAAAAAACACTTAAAAAAATCTTTAGTAAGTGGTTCTGGAGAGGTGACTCGATGGTTAAGGACGCTTGCTGCTCTTCCAGAAGTTCTGCATTTGGTTCCCAGTGCCATGTTGGTTAGCTCACAACTATCTACACCACCAGTTCCAGGGGGTCTGATGCCTTCTTCTAGCCTCCATGGGTACCCTCACACATGTGGTACACATTTGCAGAGACACACATTCTCACATATGACTAACACTTTTTCAGTAGCGCTTGATAGAAAAGACAGCAAAGGTAACAACTGAAGTTTAGGAAAATGAAGGTTTGTGGCCGATGGAGGAAAACAACAACAAAGGATATCTAGAACAAGAAACGTCTGACCCCAGATCTGGTGTTGGGGGTAGATTTGTTCACACAGAACGCAGGAAAGGATGAGGGCAGAGGAATGGCACCACATGTGGTTGACTGCCGTTAAGCAGGACAGTGGCCTGGAGAAGGAACGCAGCTGCGTGGAGCCATGCCTCTTGTTGCTGCAGGTATCACATTTCAGGAAGTCTGCTGAGACGTGAATTCAGAGTGTGGGATTGATTGTCATAAATCTGATACACAGATTCGAGCCTGCATTGGCTCTGTGTGAACCTGGGCAATCTCTCTAATCCTTCTTTCCTTCCTTTTCTCCTCCTCCTTCTTTTTCTAGACAGGGTTTCTTTGTGTGGCTCTGGCTGTCCTGGAACGCACCCTATAGATCAGACTGGCTTCGAACTCACAGAGATCCACTGTGTGTGCCTCCTGAGTCCTGGGATTAAAGGCATGGGCCACCACTGCCCAGCTTTTCTTTAATCTTTTTAAGCTTCTGTGTTCTTGTCAGTAGAATGGGACAGTAATCATAGCTTCAGGGATATTAGCAATGACTTTAGCACAGTAAAGCCTGGGTGTACCTGAAAAGGGGATAACTCATGGTTATTACAAATCACAGTTTTAACTAATAAGTTTGATGGTCACTTTAGATTGTAGGGCGCATAAGCAGGTTTCATCTGACACACTTACTCTTCTCACTCTGGTGTCCTTTAAGACTGGGATTGTGCCCACCCTTCAATTTAGTTCTTAAGTGGGAGAAGGAAGGCCAGCTCCCTGAATCCTTATTGAGAACCACCAGGGGCAGCACAGAAGTGAAGTGGGGACATTCCAGCCTTAAGGCTTCTGATGCTCAGTGGCTCCTGTTCGGAGGAGGACACGGTCATCAGGTCAGAGGTCGCAGATCTTTCCAAGGCTCTCTCCTTCCATCATCCCTCCTCTGGAGCGCTCACACAGCTGGAATGGTGCAGCTGTGGGAAGGACACGGTGAAAGGTAAAAGGTTGCTGGCTGAGTGTGACCGTGGCAGGCAGTATTCTTTGGGGTATCTGTGTTTGTTGGCCTATTTGGCAGTCTGGGATGAGCCAGGCGCCTTTCCAGCCTGGAACCCATCTCTATGACAAATCCTGCAGGACCTTGTGTGCCCAGTTAATGCCGTAGAGAGACTGTGTTCCTGAGGATGGAGGCACAGTAGCTTCCCAGCTGCTAGCCTCCTGTGAGAATGCCTCCCTCAGAGAGCAGGACCACCCAAGCTGAGCTCAGAAGTCTGCAATAGAGGGCCCGACAACCAGCACACACTACCTCACCCACAAGACCAGAGACAAAGAATGCAGGCTGAGCACCAGCGTTCATGTCTCTCGGCTTCCTGACTGTTGATGGACTGTGAGCAGGTGCCTCATGCCCCACCCTGCTTATATGGATGCTATCCCTTCAAACCACGAATGAAAGCAAACTTCCCGTCTTAAGTCACCTTTTCAGGTACTCTGTCATAAAAAAGCAAAACAAAACAAAACAAAAAAACCCAAACAACAAAACCACCTTCCTATTCCTCCCTTTATAAAAAACTATTTGCTTGCCTGGCAGACTTAGGCAAGTCTTCTGCCTGCTCCTTTTATCAGTGTGAACAATAAATACTTGCCTTGTAGGGCTGTTAGAAGAATTAGAAAGAATATATCACATGCAATGCCCTGGACATCCAACATCCTCAGAGCTAACCGAAGCTATTGCTTTTGCTACAGGTCATGTAAGGGCTGTGTGAAACAACTTGTCTCACTAGAACTGTGGGTGGAAACAAATGCTAAGAGGTGGAAAAAACCAAGGCAGAGAAGAACGATCAGTGGCCGGAGAAGGCTCCAATGGCGGGCCATTGGAGGACCCAAGTTTGGGAAGACTCGAGTGCTGAGGGGATTAGGGGCCATTGGCCCCGCAATTCTGCCTGCGTTTTCTCCTAGGCTTCTAGGCAGTGATCTGGCTGTTTCTTATTCCATTTGCTCTTGCCAGGTCAGGGATCTCGCAATGGGACTGTCTGACCTTCATGAATGCTGGCTTTCCAAGCCTTTCCATCTCGTCCAGCTGCTTCTGAGTCGTCAGGGAGGGCAGGATGAGGGGAGGCCATGATATCCAGGCTCCAAATGGTGTGGTAACTGTGGCTAAGTTTACAAATCCTTTTGGGATTTCTTCTCCACTTGCTAATTAAGCAGCTACCAATGTTGACCTTGAAGCAAGGGTCAAAAATCTTTGTTTCTGTACAGATTGACCTGTACCATTTATTGGGAACTTCCTTCCCCGATGTTTTTCATAGCGACCTCCGTTGTAACCCGAGGTCAATGTTTGGCTCTGTTTGTGAACCTTCTGCTTCTACTCCATCAAGCTGATGTTTACCCAAGCCTCCACATAGCTGAACCTCTGTAGCTCATATTCAGTAGTGGTATTGACTCTGCCCTTTAAGGCTCATTGACTTTTGAAGGCCCTTTAATTTCTCACTCATTGTCTGAACTAGTTTCCATGTCCTCTAAAACAAAACAACATAAGACTCTAATTGAAGTTAGAGGAATTTAACAGGAATTTTATCAGATTGAATCAAATTGGAAAGAAAATAGACATACTTCTAATAGTGAATCTTACAGTTCATGAATATAATATGTCCCTTCATTTTCTTAAGCTTTCCTTACGTATCATTAATAATGTTTTAAAATTATCAGTGTAGACATTTGAACTCCTATTTTGCTAGCCTTAATTTTGAGGTTTAGGTTTATGGTGTTCTTAATAGTATAATAGCTGGTATGATAATTTTGTGCATGTGTGTATGTAGGTGCACATGTGTGTGGAGGGGGTGAGTGCATGCACATGTATGTGTGTGAGAATAAAGAGGGCAAAGAACAAAGATGGGGGCTGTTCCTCAGGCTCCATCCTGCTTTTTGGAAAAAATTTCTCACTGCTCTGGAACTCGACTAGCTAGCTAGTTGGCATTATTATATAAGTGTTCTGAAGAATCAATGTATATGTATATTTACATAGGTTGGTCATGTGTTTACTTATCAGACCTTCCTGCACGTTTAGAAAAATTTGTATATGTGTATGTGTGTAGGTATGTGTGAGTGCGTATGTGTAGGTGTGTGTGCGGGTGTGTGTATGGGAGTATGTGTATGTGTAAATTTGTGCATGTACACAAGGGGAGAGGGGCACTTAAGATATCCTGCTGTATAAATCTCCACCCAATTCCCTTAGACAGGGTCTCTTGCTGAACCTAGAGCTAGCCTAGCAGCTATGAGACTCAATGATTCTCCTGTCTCTGCCCTGTACCCACCTGCAACCCTGGGGCTGCAGGAGTGTGTGGCCAAGTCTGGCTTTTCTCCCCCTGGTCCTTCTGCTTGCGCAGCAAGTGCTCTTTCTCACTGAGCCATCTCCCCAACCCTTTCCTGCATTTTTATGTCTCTCTTTAGGCTTGGAAGTGAGTGATGTTGCACGCCTTTAATCCTAGCACTCAGGAGGCAGAGGCAGAGGCAGAGGCAGTAGTATCTCAAGTTTAAGGCCAGCCTCATTTATAGAGCAAGTTCCAGGATGACCAGGATTCCACAGTAAAACCATCAAGCAAGCAAACAAACAACATCAACAAAAATAAAGCAACCAAACGAGAAAGAACTGCCTTTAGTGTTTCTACATTGTTATGGCGATCAATTATTACAGAGCTGCAATAATTAAACTCCTCCCTCCATTTTAAAGCTGTATCATTTTGACTTGAAGCTCTGATTGGTACAGGTGGGTCACTTGCTACCCACATTCCCTGGGTGGTGTGCACACGTGAGACAGTCCCAATCAGAACCTCTTACCAAAACAAATGGACTGATCTTTGCAGACATGAGCTGATATTTGGTGCCCTTTAAGCAAATTGGACTACTTTCCCTGCCAAGTAAGAAGAAAAAGGATTTTTTCCCTCTGTAAATAGTGAAAAGTGACAGAGAAGTTGGTATTTCCATTCTAAAGTGACTCCCAGTACTTTTGGGGGGAAGTGGTAGCCTGTAATACAAACAAGATTCCCTCTCCTGCTCACTGTCTCAGAGGCACTGCAAAAGCACTCAGAACACAAATCTCCTGAGAGGAAGGATTGCCTGTGTCCCCTGTCAGGGCTGTGTGACTGCCCGTGTCCCCTGTCAGGGCTGTGTGGAAAAGGGCTGTGAAATCCAGTACACTGGATGGAGTCCAAAGGACAGCCAAGTGAGCTTAAATTTTTAGTCTCAAGATACCTGAAAATAAAATGACTAAATTTTGAATTCCAATACTCTTTGAAATTGAAAGACATTATTCTGTAAATATACATGGTGTGGAGATCAAGGACACTATGCTTGTGTGACAATTGCTCAGACCTCAGGCTCCTGGCAGTAAGGTCTTGCACTCAACTATTTGGGCCAATGTAGGATGTTCTAGAATTTGGGGAGCCTGAGTTGCCTATCAACCCTTCTCAGATGCCTGAGGTTCCTCTTCCGGGCAAGATGGTGAGGACCACCAAGTCAATGTCAGGATGAGGGTAGGCTCTGCAGAGCCAGGAGAGGTCTGTGCGAGAAGATGAATATACGACCAAGAAGTGTGCTCAACTGGTGTGCAGGTAACCCTTGATGGCAGCATCCACAGGGGTAGGAATCACCATGGAAACACACCTCTGTGTGCCAGGAGGTGACTTCTTCTATGCAGGCTCGGTTGATCAGTGACGCCCGCCCTGCATCTAGGCAACACCATCCCGTGAGATGTGGGCAGGGAATAAAAGATAAAGCAAGCTGAGGCCTGTGTTCACCTCTCTGTTTCCTGACTGCTGATGCAGTGTGACCAGCTTCCTCATGCTCCGCCTGCCACGCCTTCCCTGCCACGATGGACTGTACCCTTGAGCTGTGAACCAAAATACCTCCTTCTTCCCTCCCTCCCTCCTTCCCTCCCTCCCTCCTCCTTCTCTTCTTCCCTCCCTCCCTCCTTCCCTCCTTTCCTCCCTCTCTCCTTCCCTCCCTCCTTCCCTCCCTTTCTCCCTCCCTCTCTCCTTCCTTCCCTCTCTCCTTCCCTCCTTCCCTCCCTCCTTCCCTCTCTCCTTCC
>LOEQ01000193.1:432696-444135 GCA_001685075.1 Bramus lutescens | reverse complement strand
GAGAGAGAGAGAGAGAGAGAGAGAGAGAGAGAGAGAGAGAGAGAGATCTGGAGATCCAAACCCAGGTCCTCACACCTGCCTGCCCACTTAGCTTGTGAAAGGAAAATCAGCCACAGCATACGACTGTGCTTCTCAGTGAGCCAGTGGTTGTGGGGGGCCACCAGGTAGTCATCTGAGTCCAGGCTAGCACACCGACCGGAGCGGGTCAAATGTGCTGGCTGCAGAGGAGGCCTCTGTGACTAATGTGGCTCATTTTGGCAGCGATATGGCTTTGGCAGGGTCCTGGGAGGAGGGTTGCCAGCTTAGAGTCAGGAACCTAAGAGGACATTACACGATAAGCAGAAATCAAATTCGTCAGAAATATTTAGTGGCAGATAGTCTGTGTTGTTAGAGGCATTCTGCCTTCCGATGACTTTTTCTTCTTGGCTTCCTGAATTGTAAGATGGAGGGGGGGGCGGGGAAGAAGAAAGAGGAGAGGGGAAGGGGAGCGGAGAGGAGGGGGGAGGAGAGAGAAGAAAAACAAGGACAATAAGAGAAGAAGATGAAGAAAAAGAAGAGGAGGAGAAGAAGGGAAGGAAGGAAGGAAGACCTGTTTGTGGTACCTGCAGAGTCCAGCCTGGACCCATCCTCTTGGTAATATTTCCATCACTCTTGATTCGAAGCTGGGTCTCCTCTGCTCCCCAGCTGTCTGCAGCCTTCTGAAGGGGTGAGTCACTCTTCTGCTCATTTTGACCAGAGTAGTAAAGCTTCAGCTAGAAGTTATTAAATGTACTATAAATGTATTATGTGTTTAAATCCAGTCCCAAGGAGCTTTAACTCAACATTACCCCCTACTGGGAGAGAGTGGAATAGATGTTATGAGCCAGTGGAACACAGCAGAAAGGACTAACAGGAGGTCCCTGTTTGGGTCTTCCCTACGGTAAACACACACGGAATGCAGCTCAGTTGACAGGTAGCTTACCTGGCACACACACAAAACACTGGAGGCAGGAGTATCAAAAGTTCAAAGTCATTCTTGGCCGCACACTGGAGGGTCCAAAACTGAGTTCCCCTTTGGGATCGGGTGATCACACACTGGAGCATAAAGGTTGAGTCTCAAAACCGTCTAAAGCTACCAAGAAGAGGCACCATGGTGGGAACCTGCTGGATCCACAACTCATGGAGACATTTTGCTTTTTTACAGTAAGGAACGGGGGATGTTTCCTGCTGTGCAGCCCAGGGCTGTGACCTCTAACATGTATGAGGAGAAGGAGTCAGTGGAGAAGTCCAGGTGAATGGATAATAAAATATGTGTTATGTGCATACAGTGGAACTCTATTCAGGTGTGATGAAAAAATGAAATATGTAATTTGCAGGAAAAAGGATGGAACTGTAAAATATTAGATTAGGTGGCCCAAACTCAGAAACAGCTCATTTTGAGTTGAACTTTGAGTTCTATGCATGTGTATTTATGTGATAGTAATTATGGACAGAGGCAGGAAGCTAGCTAGAGACCATGAGAGGGAGGGAAAGAGGGCTTCACAGTGGGAGGGTGAGGGGGACAGCATAACACGTGATATAAAAATAGAATGGAAATGCTGGGGCTGAACGGGTACAAGCTGGGGAGCAGAGGAGTGGGGGATAAGGAAGAGAAGAGGGCCCAGGGTGGGGGAAAATCAACAAAAACTGTCTATGCAAACGCCACGAGGAAACCTGTTACTTTATATGCTGACTACAAAAATGGAAACAACCTTTGACGTGCAATGGCAGATGGCTCACTTGCTGCAGAGGCCTCGCAACCTGGGTATGATCCCCGGAACCCCATGATGGGGGGAAGAGAATTCACTCCTAAAAGTTTTCCTACAACCTTCCTGGCGATAACATGTGAGCACCTACACTCAAACATATACACCATACGCACATGCACACACACATGAATGTATGCACACACATGCACATATAACAAAATAGAATAAGTTTGGAAGTGTGATTCATAAATATGCACAAGAGGGAGTAAAGGGGTGATGTTAAATATTCCTGACTGCACTGATATCTGCTTAGATTAACCAATAGGCACAAGGCTCAATTCCATTGTGTAGTTGATGTTAGAGGAACAGTGAGTTTCAGGGGGGATGAGAAGAAATGGTGACTGGGATTAGTGACTAGGGGTGGGCATCTGAGTGTCACGTCTGTTGCTTTCATAAAATACCCTGACAAAAGCAGCTTAGGGGACAAGAGTTTGATTCAGCTCGTGGGGAAGTCAGTGCAGGAATGTGACACGGTTAGTCATGTCACATCCACAGTCAAGAGTAGAGAGAAATGAACGCACGCTTGCTTCCTGGCCAGATCACGTTCTCCACTCTTGTACATGTCAGAACCCCAGGCAGGGGATGGTGCCGCCCACAGTGGGCAGGGTCCTTCCACATTCATTAAGATAATCAAGATGGCCCCTCCCCCCAGGCCATCCTGATCCTGACTCTCTTCCAGGTGACTCTATCCTGTTCCTAGTTGACACTGTTCATTTTGTCAACCAGGTATTAAGAATGATGCCTGGCTTCAGATACTAAACGAGTATGGATGTTATTAATTAAGCTAGGAACTAGGAGAACTATGTTATGGAGAGAAAGCAGTGATAGCTATGGTGATAAAATTCAGGCCATGAGAGCAGACACTTTGTCTCTTGCTGCTGCCAAAGCTGTTAACTACTGGAGCACTAATGTCTCTCTATTGTGCATTTGAGAAGGGAGCCAGTTCAGGAGGGAGGCCTGGGCTGAGAGACATCAGAAGTCAGTGGTACACAGATGGAGTTGCAAACATCAGAGTGGGTGAGCTCAAGAGGGCAAGTCCCAAGAAGAGAGACTGGGCAGATGCATGACACCATCCTTGTAAGAGGAACTCACACTGGTGGAGGAACACAGTTTGTGGGAGCATGGAGGTCTTTGTGCTCAGGGATAAGCAGCACTAGGGGAGCCAATGTTAAGCACACAGTGTTGCTCCTTCAAGAGAAAGAAAGCAGTACCTGTCATCCACCCAGAAGGCCTAAGAGGATGGGCCTTCTAGCCTAGCGACCTTTGCATTTTCTGTGTGGCCAGAGGCTTTGCCAGCACTGGATCCTGTACAGACCCTTATTGTAAGCCTGTTTTCCTCAGTCTACAGAACCTGTCTTATGGACTTTACAAGAGTTTCAGTGCAGTCATGTCTGATCGGCATTTAGCTTTCTTTGTTCCTCAGGCAGATTTCTGTATGCTTTGTTGTGAACGTGGAACTGAGTTAATCATCACCAATTCGTCAAATTGTGCTGTGCCTAGAATAAACTATTTGGGGTCAGATTTCCAAAGAGTGAACCAACACCAATGACTGAGTCGTGCTGAGTCCTGAACTGCCTGCCTTCTTGGTTGCTGTTAAAGCCACAGAGACCCCTGGCATCAGCTGTCTGAAGTGACCAGATGAGAGGCCAGCAGGGAAAGGGATTTCTCAGGTTCTGCCACAGCGGACATGCTGGTAGTGAGCTGACTCTTCCACAGACTGAGGTGGAATCAACTCCAGGGCAGGGGCTCCTTCACTGGCAGTTTTTAGAAGAAAACCCTCTATAAACCATCCTTGCGTAGCACACAGTTGCTGAGAAAAAAAGCACCTGGATATGCTTGAAAACATCAAGCCAGCACCACAGCAGAATTGTCCAGTCAGCAGAAATGAGGCCCTTGGAGTCCAGTCCTGCCCTGGGCACCTTGCTCATTCAGCGTCATGTCAGTGCACTCAGAACACTGCACCATTTCGCTTCTAATCCCTGCCCCAGTCCCCGTGCGATCTGGATTCTTTCTTGAGGTATATTTAAATGGTCTTTAAAGGTGGGACACACGGATTAGAGGGACAATAGGCTAAGTCAAACACCGACTCAAAATGATGCCACTAACTGCACATCAAACCTCAGTCCATGAATAAGGACCAGACATGGGATTTCTGCTGTTCCGACATAAATACAAGTATTTTAAAATTCTTATTGTTTTCTAATTGTGTGTGTGACGTGAGTGCAGATGCCCAGAGGCCAGAGGGATCAGATCCCCTTGCAGCTAGAGTTACAGGCCATTTAAAAAGTTACTTCTTTTAGACTATATTATAATCACATCTTTTCCTGTTTCCCTTTCCTACCTCCAAATACTCCATACAAAACCCCTCATTTCCCCCCAAACTCATGGCCTCTTTTCCATGTTGTTACACACATAGACACACACATCTACATACATAACACCCAAGTACAGCTTGATCAGTCTGTGTAATGTCACTAGTATGTGTATGTTTCAGAGCTAACCATTTGCTATTTGTGGTGGTCTGAATGAAATGGCCCCCACAGAATCATAGGGATTGGCATTATTGGAGGTGCGGCCTTGCTGGAGGAAGTGTGTCACTGGGGATGGGCTTTGAGGTTTTAGGTGCACTCTCTTCCTGCCGACTAAGGATCCAGATGCAGAAGTCTCAGCTCCTCACTGGCACCATGTCCACTAGCATGCCACCATGCTTTCTTCCACGATGACAATGGACTAAACCTATGACCTGGAAGCCGGCACCAATTCAACATTTTCTTTATAAGAGTTGCCGTGGTCACGGTGTCTCTTCGCAGCAACAGGAACCCTGAGACAGCACTGGATGACCAACTCACGTGCTCTCCCCTGGGGAGGGTATTTCTCCCATCCTCAGCACCTCTCTGGTGTCTTACAGGCTGTTCTGAGCTGCCTGACATGGTGCTGGGAACAGAACTCCAGTCCTCTGGAAGTGCAGCAAATGTTCTTAACTGCTGAGCCGTCCGTCTCTCCAACCACAAACATTCTAAGTCAGGTAACTCATAACGATTATCTATTTTTTGTCTCAAATATTCTTGGAATTCTGCATTGTATTTCCTTTAAAAAAATCTCTGTGTATTATTTTTATATGTAGGTATTGGGGGGGTAGGTATTTGTGTATGAGCCCATGGCTAGATGACCCATGAACGTCTGGAGATTCTCCCATCTCCACGCCCCTTCTCACCTTAGAGCACTAGAATTACAGATGCTACCACTAAGGCGTGCTTTAGAGGGGTCCTGGGAATCCAAGCACAGGTCCGTACCCAAGTGCACAAAGCGTTTAACCACTGAGCCATCTTCTCCGCTTTACACAGCTTCTTACCTCAAAATAGCCACCCATTAAATAATTGTCTACTGATAGCTTCCCTATAAAATTGTCAGAGAAGCAGCGTGGGCCTCAAGCAGAAACTCAGGCGCAGAGACGCAGTCACTTCTGAAGCGTTTTATTTGTTCACATTTACCCTAGTTGAGGTTCATACTACTTCATTTGACAATTTAAAAATCATTCTGTAAACAAGATAAAAAAATTACAGCTGCAACAGCTAAATGAAGGACACACATGTGATAAAAGAGGGAGTGTGTGGGAAAGTGTGTCAGAACAAGCAAAGGAACGGTGAGCGTGACTGTGAGGCCAGAGTAAGGGGGCGTTTCCTGGCCTCTGTGATGAACAAAGGCGTAATGGAACGAAACGAGCATGAATTCAAAGTGCAGGCGTGCCAGCGTTGATTTCCACATCCCTTCAGCAGATAGAGCATTCTATTCTGTTCTAGAAAGTGGCAGGTTCTGTTTTAAACATCTAGTTACGTTATCTTGCAGAATCCTTTCACTGCATACATAATGTCTACACCGACTTATGGAAAGTTGGCCATACATGACACATGATAGTTTCTTGACTCTACAGAAAGTATGGAAAAGGCGAAGGGCATTGCTTTATTTTTTGTTACTTTTTTTTGCCATATTTTCAACAAGTAACAAGAATCTAAAGACCCAGATGAGAAGCGTCAGGACTTCTAGTCCTTCAAAGACAAAAATTGAGACAAAAAGCTGATCCTGTGTCTGGGTCCTGTTGCTTTCACGTTCTGATTCTCAGATGATCCTATTGTTTTCTGGCCCAGCTGACAGAAATAATCAGAGCAAGTTGTCGATGTCCAAATGGATCAAATCTGTCATTCCAGCCTTGTGTAAAAACATTGCTTACATTTTCATAACTGCTTGGAACCCAAATGTGTCCTCCTTGAATATGATTTTTGGATAGAGGATTTTTTTATGAAATATATTTCAAATCTTAAAAAATATTTTTAAGACTTACTAACGTAGTTCAAGATTTACCCAGCCTACGATGCCCTTTCCTTCTGAAAACAGCCTTGTGTTGGCAATGCTCCATTTTCCTCCCAGACCTAGCTTTATTTCGGAGCCCAAATGCACAGAGCAAGGCCGTCTGTTAGCATCAGACAGCACTGGTTTTACACCACGGATACAGCTGAACAGCAAGAGTACTAAGTTATAATACACATATCACTGACAGTTTGGTTTTTTAGGGGGGATTCACTGAATAAACTAGATTCTGGTCACCAGGCCCCCCAGGCAGAATGCTAGTGCCTTACTTTGGGGGTGTTTATCTATTTCTCACCAGTTTAAATTGTATTACATTATGAAAACACTAGGCTTCAAGCCAGGTACTAATTAAATATTTAATTAAAAGAAAAGACACCCCCCCCACGCAGACAAACATAAAAACCCCTTTGCCTCCCTTCCCGCATCAGCCGGACAGGGCAGAGATTTCGTAGTCACTGGCCGAGGTAAGAGGCTTGCCCATCATACGAATGTTCTTTGCACTGGTCACTCTGGCCATCATGCACACTGGCTTGTCAAAGTACCTCACCAGAGCAGGCTCCGTCAAGAGTGAGGCCAGAAACTGCTCGAAGGTGATGGCCCAGTCCCTGTCTAAGCTGCTGCTCCTGGGCAGGGCGGCTGTGCCCTGGCTGCTACGCACCAGGACTGTGTCCTCCCCAATGTCCTCACAGTGCAATTTGTCCTCCTCATGGGAGCCGGCACTCAGCACCGAGTAGGATGACATGGAGCTGTCGTCCTTGGTGTCATCATCGGAGATGAGCATGGACGAGCAGGCGCCATTGTCCCTGGGTGAGGAATCCTCCAGTTTAATATCCTCCATCTGTCCTCCCAGGGAGTGTTCCTCACTGTCAGCTGCCAGGCTTGCTGGGAGTGGTTCTGTCGATTCCACCGTGTAGGGCTGGCTGGGCCCCTTCTTGGGGAAGAGCATGCCCGGGAGGGCCTGGCTGCAGGGTGGTCCGGTAACGCCATCCTCTTTGGCAGGCTGCGTAACGAAGAACTTGCCCACCTCTCCGATTTCCAGCAGGAGGCTGGTCACTGCAGCCGTGGCGTGGTACAGCTCCTGCTCGTTGGGGTCTTCGCTGAACATGTTATACATGGTCTTACAGAGCTCGATGAACTGGCCCTGGAGAAGGAGTGGGGGAGGTGAGGAGTTAAGAGCAAGGACTAAGCAAGTATTGAACCACGGCACTTAACGATCCCAGGAAAATGCTCTCTGGAGAAGGGATGGACCTGCTGTTATGGTCTCTGTATTAGTCTATTTCTTTTTTAATTAAAAATCTGAAATAGTCATGAAAGTAGCAAGATGAAAAGAAAAAAGCCTTCATAGACTCATCACCCAGACTCTGACTACACCAGGGGCTGGGGAGATGGCTCAGTCTCCCAAGCACCCACATTTTAAAGGGTGGGGAGGTGTGGTGGCATGTACTTGCTATCCCAGAACAGGGGGAGACAGAAATAGATGAGCCCTTGTGGCTCACTGGTGAGCTACAGGCCAGTAAGACTGTCTCAGACAGACGGTGGCTTGCTCCTGCGGGATAGTGGCTGACGCTGTCCTCTGGCCTCTGTTTGTGTATGCACACATGCACCACATGTGTGCAGCTGTGCACATGAAAGCACACCCATCACACACAATAACTAAACTACATTTTGCTTAATTCTTTCTTCTTTTGCCGCTGCCCCCTCCATTTGGTTGTTTTGAGACACAGTTTCGCTATATAACCCAGGCTGGTTTCAAATTCATTATCCTGTTTTCTCTGCCTCCTCAGTGCTGGGATGACTGGCATGGACCACCACGTCTGCCTCCTCAGAACCGGGATGACTGGCATGGACCACCACGTCTGCCTCCTCAGAACTGGGACGACTGGCATGGACCACCACGTCTGCCTCCTCAGAACCGGGATGACTGGCATGGACCACCACGTCTGCCTCCTCAGAACTGGGACGACTGGCATGGACCACCATGTCTGCCTCCTCAGAACCGGGATGACTGGCATGGACCACATCTGCCTCCTCAGAACCGGGACGACTGGCATAGACCACCATGTCTGCCTCCTCAGAACCGGGACGACTGGCATAGACCACCATGCTAGGCATTACACCTGTTTACCTTTTCTTTTCTTTATTCTCTTTTTCCCTTTGCTGAAGAATCTTAAGGAGGCAGCAGACTCATCTCATCTTCCATCTCTGAAGTTTTGAAGATTTTCCCAAGGGTTAGCTATCATAGCCTTGACCGGGACACAGCTCCTCACTTCCCTGTAAGGAAGCAATGCCTTCACTTCTAACCTAGTGCCCTGTCTGTTCCTGAGCTGGAAACTCATCATTTCACAATTATAACTGTTATATCACTCCTCTAATAGGGAGACGTGTTAGACATTTCTATTGCTGAACACAGTGAAGCGGAAACAGCCCGAACTTGATGATCATCCAAAGGTAATTTTACTGGTAGAGGTGGGTGGATGGACTCCCCAAACTGAGTACTTCGTTGTTCAAAGTTTCTTTTAGGAGAATGTTTTCTCAAGGCTGAGCATAATTTTGATGCAAAAGAAATAAATGCAGACAGGACCGGAGCGTTTGCCTGGCAGGCTCGAGGCCCTGGCTTCAGCGCTCGGTCCCGCAGAAACTGAGTGTGGTGGGCACAGGCCTGTAACCTTAGTGCTTGGGAAGTGGAGGCTGGAGGTCAGACATTCAGGTCATCCTCAGCTACACAGTGAGTTGGATGTCAGCCTGGACCACACGACATCCTGTCTTATAACAACAACAACCAAAACACCCCAGTACCCAAAACCCAAGCAGATAAGGGTTAAGGACCCAAGCTCCCACTGTTGTTGGGGATATTTACTTTATTGTATAGTCTCTTACCTGATTCAACTTGGGCAAATCCTTTGCATTTTTTGATTTAGACTTATTTTCTGCAGTCCAGAGTTTCAGATAATTACGGTTTTCTTGAGAATTTGCCCTCTTCCCTGCAACCCAAATGCCAAGAGGTGAGTGTTTGTAGGCCAGGAAACAAGAACTTAGGTGGCAATCAGGTAACTAGAGAGGAAGACAGCTGTACCTTTGTCCTGCTTCAGACTCACTGTGACGAAGCCATCTTCTGCGCTATGTTTGCTCCTGCTGTCCAAACCAACGACTACCGGACGATATTCAGAAGAAAGAAGGGTGTTACAGAGCAAGAAGCAAGAAGGGTGTTACAGAGCAAGAAACACAGGCTTATCAGGAGAACACGAATATCCTACAGGCACAGTAGCATGTTTCAGCAAACAGAAATACAAATACTGGCTGGGGAGACAGTTCAGCTGTTTGAGCTATGATGCTCTTGCAGGGTCCAGTGTTTGAGTCTCAGCACCCATATGAGGTGGCTTAAAATTGCCTGTTACTCCAAACTAATATCACACACACACACACACACACACACACACACTTTATAAATCTTTAAGCTGGGTGGTGGTGGTGTATGCCTTTAATTTCAGTATTAGTGAGGTAGAGGCAGGAGATCTCTGTGAGTTTGAGGCCAGCCTGGTCTACAGAGCAAGTCCCAAGAAAGCCTCCAAAGCTGCACAGAAAAACACTGTCTTGAAAAACCAAAAATTAAAATAAAAATCTTTAAACATAAATACATACATAAAATACCAGTATCCCAAGTCAGATAACTTGGTTATCAAAGTGTATTTCTGCTATCACATGATGTATACTTATACTAAACAATTATTTTTTAGAAATTTGAATTTTACTGGATGCCTCATAATTTTATCTGACAACCCTACCTCTATCTAGGTGAAGGATGGCCCAAGATTTATTTCTCACAGCTGGGGTTTACTGTATAATGAAAAATTAAAACCCCATCCTGCTGTGATCTTCTCACTTCTCAAGTGTTCACTGTGACTTGAAATAGAATTAAGGAATGGACTCTTCCAGGTATACAGAATGCTAGTGGGAGCCAGAGGAAGACATGTTCTCCCTTGTAATTTGGCATCTCTAAAATAAATTTTTTAAATAACCCAGTTACAACTTTTTTTTAATAAAATTGGACATTGTAGGAGCCAGCCATGAGAAACAGACCACCCAAAGGAAGTTCTTCCAACCATTATCACTTGCCAGTGTTGGGCCTACCCATGATAGGCTTAATGGAGGCCTGAGTCTCAGTAGTTTACTCTGAAGCAATACCTGGTTGCAGGAAGGATCATAAACTAAGATTATCTGAGCACTACCCAAGAACAGACCATCTAAAGGAAATGCCTAACATTCCAACTGTAGTAGGTAGGACCACCTTCCAGCACACACCCACCAGGACACCCCTAGACAAATGTCAGCCAGTCAGGGGTCCTGAACCTCAGAAACCCCTCACCCCCACCTTTACTACTAGAAAAACCCAACTCTAACTGAACTCAGGGCTCTCCGTTTATTCCAATATGTTGGACATGTGGAGAGACTGAGTGTGCAAACTTGCATAAAATAAAGGCTCTTTGCTTTTACATATGGGACTCGGTCTCCTTGTTAGTTTTTGGGGGACTTCGCGGATCTGGGCAAAGCAGACATTACAGGACACACAGACACCTGAAGGTCAAAAGGTACAACACTCTCAGTTCTGATGGAGTTGACTGGCTTCAAGAATGTGTCCTGTATTTCCTCAGCTACCCCAAAGGGGGCTGGTTTTTCAAGTTGCCTTGACAGTGTTTTGGCCAGAGGGACAGACTCCATGTGACTGAGAAACTCTTCCCTGATTCATGAAAAATCTTCAGGAGACAAATAGACACTCATAATATTTAATCCATGGTGAACCCGAGCTGTGGTTATTATGCAAACATCTGAAAACCATGCTTAGAAAGTTGTGATGTGAGGTTTTTTTCCTCTCCCAGACAGGGTGTGAGTTTTATTACTGAGCACGATTTGATGGATATAGGATTCAGCACAGTGGAAACACTTAGGAGTGCAGGGCCTGCCCTTGCCCAGGGGGCCACAACTGGTGATAAATTTGACCTCATAGCTATTAGGAATGGACCAGCTTTCAGCTACCACATCTTCAAATTCATCTGCATTAAGTTTGGTGAACCCATGCTCTTCCAGGATGTGGCTCTTCTGGTGGCCAGGGGACTTGAACCTGGATCTGTGATGGCTTTCCTCTTACATTCCTAATTCTGCAGTTTGGTGCAGATGGACATGGTGACTGTAATGATCTGTCCTGTCCCTTTAAGAGACAAGCCACACCCACTCCCTCCCTCCCTCTCTCCACAGAGGCAAGCTGATCTTCAGCTTCTAGTCTCTTTCCCAG
>LOEQ01000193.1:417524-432440 GCA_001685075.1 Bramus lutescens | reverse complement strand
ACTGCCTGCCACCACTTCGGGGGACCAGCGGCGTGGTCTCAGGACTTACTGCCCGCTGCAGCCACCCAGGGACCTGCAGCATTTTACTTCTCTGGCCACTGTGCCATGGAGCTTCTCAGTGGCACCCTGCCTGCTGTCTGGAGTCCTGTCAACCACAGCACAGGAAATCTCCTTGATGTCTATGATTGGAAAGGGTGGAGCCTCGCTTGAATATGAAAGCCATCTTTGTCACAGCTCTTTATCATTATTTGTTGGGACAGACACAGGTGGCCTCCAGGGCCTGGGGGAGAGTTGCTCATCTTTACCTGACACTGTGTGGCCAGAGTGGGACTCCATCAACTTTTGCCTTCTTCAATCCCAAGGCAAAGATCCAGATTTTGGCATCAGAGATACTTTGGAAGGAGGAAGATTTTGGGTATGGCTTAGTCTCATAACACTGTAACACAGTGTGTGTGGCGGTGGGGGTGGTGACCCATTGGGACAAGAGGATTTCTGATGGGCATCAGTGGGGAAGGAAGACTGTTTTCAGAAAAATTCTAATGACATCAACATTCTCACTGTACTTTACAGAAAATATAATTAACTAAGGACATACATAAAGAATTTCAGAGACAGACTGCATTAAAAAAAAAACAACAAAAATGGGGGTCAGCAAGTTGAGCTCAGCAGGTAAACATATCTGCCCCCAAACCTACTGACCTGACCTCAGTCCCTGGGACCCACACGGCAAGGGGAGAATTGACGCTGGCTAGTTGTCTTCCACACATGGTCTGTGGTGCACACACACACACACACACACACACATACACACACAGACACACAATTTGTTTGCTTGTTTGTTTCTCTGTTTCTTGTTTGTTTCACTGCCCTAGAACTAGATCTGTAGACCAGGCTGGCCTTGAACTCACAAAGATCCACCTGTGTTTGCCTCCCAAGTACTGGCATTAAAGGTGTGCACCACCATTTCCCAGCCTATTGTGTGTGTGTGTGTGTGCGCGCGCGTGTGCGTGTGTATTTCAAAACATGAAGCAGTAGCACTTCTGGAGTTAGAAAAACACTCTGAGAAGCATTGTTTAAGGACATTCCACAGTGTGGCATGTGACCATCTCAGAAGCTTTTACGTAAGAGGAGGATCCTCTCTGAAATGGACATCCCTAACAAGGTAAGGCCAATGTGTTGCAGAGACACAGCTGGTCACATGAAGAACAGTGGGTGTGCTCAGGACTGCATTAGAGGCTGTAACTACAGACTGTATGATCTCATTAGGTCTCCAGCACCCCCAATCTGGCAACTATCATCTCCACTATCCACAGCGGAACTGGGGCTCCGAGGCAGGATTCTGTCTGTAGTCGCCAAGATAAGGATATGCGGAGTTAGCCCCTGTTGATACTCACTCCTCAACAGTGCTGCGGACCACAAGACAGCAGAGTCTGCTTCCCTTTTCTCCAGTAACCCTGGGCACCCACCCAAGGGTTAGAACCAGCCTGCACTGCACTTGTTCAGATACAGCAAGAATTAAGAAGTCAAAACAAACAACCAAGCCCAGAGGCAGCGGTGTGGAGTGCTGGACACCAAGGCAGAAGCCACACTAGTAACACATGCCTTTGGAGAGAGATGCAGTGAGCCACAGTGCATATTTAGGCCAAACTGCATCCTCGTAGACCAAACAATCACACAGATGAGGGGTTGGCAAACTTCTGAAATAGGCCAGATGGAACTCCATGGAGGATTGGTTCCAGGACCATCTTGTGGACACCAGAATCCACAGGCACTCAGATCTGCTGTGCACTTGTGTGCAATCTATACACACCCTCCTACGGATCTTAAACTGTCTCTGGATTGCAACTAATGAGATGTAAATGCTATGTAAACAGTTGGAACGCCCCAGTGTTTCAGAAATAAAAACAAGGAAAGAAAGGGGCTGCACATGTTCAATCTAGAGGTGCTAGTTCTGAATGAATATTTTTCAGTAAACAATTGGCTGAATCTGTGCCTGTGGATACAGACTCCAGCCTGTATTTTAGCCTTTGCAGGCTGTATAGGTTCTGTTTTAACTGCTTGGTACTGTTTCTGATGTACAGTTAAATGTAACATGGAGTTACACAGTGCTAGAGTTCCCATTTTACGCATTTTTTTACACAGAAAGAAATATGTTAGATTTGAGTTTAAAAAATTTTTAAATTTAAAATGCAAACAGTTTTCTACGTTCATGGGTTCCAAACCGGTAGTTGGTTGGGTCTAGCCCACGAGGTGTCCTCTGCTTTGCAGCTGTTATATAGGGCATAGACAAATTATGACAATGTCGTCTTTCAATTTTCTTAAACTCCCTTATCAAGTGTGTGTGTGTGTGTGTGTGTGTGTGTGTGTGTACATGTGCGTGGCTGTGTTTATGTGCACAAAAGTCAGAGAACAAACTCAGATGTGTTTGGGAATACTGTTACCTTGGTTTTGGCCTGGTGCTTGTCCATTAGGTCAGGCTGGCTGTCCAGGGGCCTTTGCCTCCTCAGAGCTGAGGTTCAAAATGTATGCCATGCACAGCTCGCTTGTTTTAAAATGTGAGTTTGGGGACTGAACTGCAGTCCCCGAGGGAGAAACGTCACCTACCGTGTGTGCATTCTGGGGTGATGTCTTCAAAGAAGTATTGAGTGGCTTCAAAGGCAGAGTCGGGCTCGTCTTGATCGGAGGATGGCTCTGTGGGAGAGTGATGGACACTGACTCAACAATAAGTTTCCACACTCAGGGAAATGATGGGGGGTAGGACCAAAAATGAAGTTATCCAAGAGGGATGGAGGACAGAACCACCTCAGAGGCCTCTGTGGGGGCCACTTTGTCTTTAGCTCCATTTTAATCCCACAGCAGCATCGCTCTGCATTTTCTTCTCTGTCAGGGAGATTTCCCAAAGACTTTGAAATAATACTTTATGGGTCAATTGTAGAACACTGTTTGCTACACACACCCACATTTATTCCCATCTGGGATGTGAGTGCATCTGCCTTCACTTTTATATTTTTTCTTTTCTTTTCTTTTTTTTTTTTTAGTATTTGATAGACTGGTTTAGAACTGAGCCCCAGGCCTCAGGAGCAGGCCCACCAATGTTAAAACAGCTCCTCAAAACACAAGCCTTCAGCATCCCATTTTCTCCCTGGAATGTTTGTGTCCCACCTGCCACCAAAGGCTCTGTACCCTTTCTCTTGAAGAGAGGTGTGATGTCTTCTATGAGCTCAGCTCATTTCTGAGACAGGCAAAGGACAATCAAATCAAGGACACCCTCCTTCAGGAATGCATGTGAAAAGCAGCAACTTGGCCTGGTCTTTGCGAAAGAATGGCAGGCAGACAGGTACCAGCAAAGGAAGAGACGTAGACTTAGGTCCAGAGCACCAGATGCACGCTGCCCTGTGTGGCCACTTACCTGGCAAGACGTGCATTTTGTACAGGAGTTTGAGTTTCTCTGTGAGGTCCCCATGGCATGCAGCACCTAGGAATCATGGAAGAACCAGTGTGAAATGGGTCCTGTGAGTTCGTGATGTCCCCAGGCTTAGAAAGCTCTTGTAAAAGTCTATTTTTTATATAGTGAACCAAGGCATTGCGTGACAGCAGCTCTGCCTGGGACCTACAGGAGGTTTGGTTCCAACTGCTTTGTTCTCAACTGTGCACTACAGAAGAGCTGTCCCCTCCTTATCCTCAATTTCCCCTTCGTGACACTAGACAACAACAGAAAAGTCTACCAATGACCCTGACACTGGGATCCCATGACAATGAAATTATATATATTAATACACACAATGATTTTAAATGTATCAGCTAGATTAATAGCTATATGTATTCTAAGTGATTTATTAGTGGGAAAGATTAAAAAACTGGGCCTTAATATCCTAAACAACTATGAATTCAGTAATAAAAGAAGAACACATTTAAGATTAACTCCAAATTACTCAATGCTTTTTTTTTAGTTTCCTGAAATGTTTTAATTTTGCTCTAACCTGCATTTTAATTTACTCTGACTTTATAAGGTTCAATACAAAATATCCTGCTACTTTCCTCTGAGTTACTCCTCAAATCAGGAAATCTTATAGAAATATATGTTTAAGTCCCTGAGGATGAGACAGTTCAGAAGAGGGAGTGAGGATTCGGAATCCAGATGGGAAGGGACATTAGGGTTATCGAGTCTCAGCAAGTCACCTGACTTTGCCTAGCTTTTGTTTCTTCCATGGTCAACAGAAACCTCAACAGTAGGCAGGCAGACCCAAAAGGTTGGTGTCACCCACAGTCCTATGTTGAACCTTGACCTCCAGTGTGATGAAGTCATTGGTTTCGAGGGGTGAGTAGTAGGTCAGGAAGGTGCTGACAATGTGACTGGTGTCCTGACCAAAGGGACTCCAGGGGGGACGCTTGCGTTTGTATCACTGTCAACACAAAGAAGGAACTGTCTACCATATAAACTGACTGTGATCCACTGTATAACTGACTGGGATCCACTGTATAAACTGATTGTGATCCACTGTATATGCTGAATGTGATCCATTGTATAAACTGACTGTGATCCACTGTATAAACTGAATGTGATCCGCTGTATAAACTGAATGGGATCCGCTGTATAAACTGACTGGGATCCACTGTATAAACTGAATGGATCCACTGTATAAACTGACTGGGATCCAGTGTATAAACTCAATGTGATCCACCATATAAACTGAATGTGATGTTCCCTTGATCTTGGAGTCCTCACCCTCTAGGACTGTGAGCCATTTATTTCTCTTGTGTAAAAATTACTCAGTCTAAGAAGCATTTTGTTCAAGCAGCTGGAACTGACTGAGACAGGTGACAGTGACTTTTACTCAGTGTGACAGTAACTGCACAAACTGTTCACAGGCTGTTGGAATTCTAACCTGCGGTTTGTAGCCCATGCCTTAGGGCAAAGTAAAAACATGCATAGAAAGCACCGGCTCAGTGCCTAGCATGACAATACTGCAGGAGTGTTAGCCTTCATCGGTTCAAAGCAGTTTGCATTTTATATAATCTATAAGCTCCTTCACATAAGCCTGCCCGAAGTATGTGCACAAGGCTATATCTAATTACAGTGAGAGACTTACTTAACCCAAGAGGACTTTCCCCAGTAATACACTTCCAGCTTCCTCTGGCCATTATTTATGCAGGGGCAGGGGGTGTTTTCTGGAGTCTTCACTGGCTCTATGCTGGCCTTTCATCTTGGCCTGGATACACCATTAAAGCACATGGTGAAAGGCACAATTGGTTACTGCTGGCTGTCGGTTTAATAGTACCTAGATTCACCTGGGCATCTAAAAGGGAGCTTCTAGATTGAGTTCATTGGTGTTAGAAAACGCATCCTAGACATTAGTGTTAAATGACGTGGGGTGTGTGGGCTCCCAGACCAAATGAGGGACAGTGGAGCATTCATTGCCCATGTCCCGGGCATCTCCCAGAGAGCTTCTCCCTGCACTAATCAGACCTGAACCCACTCAACTCCAAACAGACAAAGACCATGTCAAGTTAGAATCAATTATAAGCTTCTGTTTCCCTGCCAGAGAACTGGCTCGTCAGAAATCATGTGGCCAGCAGTCTGCTAACCTAACTGATGTGCTTGGAAAGCCCCTGCCTCCCTGCCGATTCCTCCCTGCACTGCCTCCCACAGGCTTCTCAATCAGGGCATTAAAAGCCACACATGCAACTTACGTGCATTAATCGGGGCTGTAGATGCGAATTAGGTGCATTTCCCCCCTTGTTTGTCTGTCCTCCCTCCCCTTGCTTCAGGAAACAGCTGTCTTGTGACATAATCTCCAGGGCTGTACTCAAAGCTCCCCAGCTCCCCTGCATTCTGGCTGATTGGGGTCAGGGGGACCCACAGGGTTGGAGTCCCAGACTGAACAGGGGTGAGACAGCAGCTGAGCTCCTAACTGCAGGTGAAGTGCGACCTGTAGATGCTTCACGCTCCTGCTGCCAATGCTTTCTCCACTGTGATGAGCCCCAAACTGTGAGCCAAGGCAAGCCCGTCAGCCTTAAGTCAGTTGTTAGACATTTTGTCACAGGGGCGAGAAAAGGAACGGACGCAAAGGCACCATATGGGCACACCTCTGAGAGAAATTCATTCTGACAGCCAGGCACAAAACTTCTTACACCCCAGCCTCACATCAAGTGGGCCAAGCCACACATTTTCTTCATCCAATTATAAATGGAACAAGAGGCCGGCAACAATACAGGGACATGAGCAAGGTGGATGGGGGCAGCCTGTGCACTGCTTGTCAGGTGGATGGTGTGTGCGCATGTATGTGCATGCTTGTTGTGTGCATGTGTGTGTGTGTGCATGCACTCACTTGTCCTAGCTGTGGCTACTCCTTTAGCCAGGAAACAGACAGGAAAGACTTCCTCTTAGACAGTGAGATACTATAATTTTCCAGTCTTTTATTAAAATAAATTTAATGTTACTTAGAAAATAACATAAAATTGCATATTAGAAAGGTTTACCTATGGGCAATTATTTTTATATAGGACATACTTTTAATTATTATATTTGTTTTGTAAAACAGAAGCATACAGTCTACCATCTAGATTATTGGTTTCCTACCTTCCTAATGTTGTAACCCTTTAATTTAATACAGTTCCTCATATTGTAATGACCCTCAACTATAAAAGTATTTTTGCTGCTACTCAGCTGTGACTTTGCTGCTGTTATGAATCATAGTGTAAATATCCATGCTTTCCAGTGCTCTTAGGTGACCCCTGGGAGAGAGCCATTTGACCTTCAAACCTGCGACCCACAGGTTGGGAACTACTGACCTAGATACTTCTTTTTCTCTGGGAAACCTATCAGTGTTGTATGATTAATTACATTAGGATTTTACTGCCACAGACATTCTCCATTAATGTATTTTTTAAAAAACCTACGTCATGTTAATTACTTATGTCTATGATTGTGTGCATGTGTGTGCCTGTGCACGTGTGCGTGCCACAGCTCTTGTATGAAGGTCAGAGGACACTCTTGGGGGTCGGCCCTTTTTCTCCATTCTGGGGACTCTGGAGATTGAACTCAGATCATCAGGCATGGCAGCAGGTGCCTTCACTGCTGGGCCACCTTACAAGCACTCTGATGCTATATTTTGAACTCTTGCTGACGTCTGTCTCATGTAGAAGGCTGTAGATTGTCCATATAATACAGCTGTTATCTTACAACCAGCATGCAATCCTTGTCTGTGCTCCTCCTTCCTCTAGACCCAGTGTAGGGACTCTGAGGGAAGCAGAGAGGAACCCCAGGTTACAACCCCATTGACCCCACCCAACTTATGCAGGAATACCTCATCCACTTACTCAGGCCAGAGACGAACTCTCGGAAGTTAATTAAAGAGTCCCCATTCTCATCTAACAGCTGGAACAGGCGGGAGGCCAGCACATCAGAGTGAGTGCCGCATGCCCAGGGAAAGAGAAGCACGAACATGCCCTTGAACTGCTCAAAGTCGATGCGGTACTGCTCCAGGTACGGCAGGCTGGGGTCGTGCCTGTCCAGGGCATTGCTGCTCCCGCCCCAATAGCAGCTGGTTAGGTGTTCAGCCTAAAAAATGACACAGAGCGGTTACTCCCACTCATTGAGCCACAAATCACAGTGTTACCCCCAGCAGGGCATTTGGTCTGCAAGCGTGTGCTCTTCCTGCCACACACAGGTACCCTAACTTGAGAGCCCGGATGTCTAAGAGATGTCGTGGAGAGAATGAAGAGCTTGGCCAGCAATAGCTTCCTGATGCTTTGCATAGAAATCAGTGCCTAAGAATGCAGGACCATACTACATTGATCAATTATCTACACATATTTGGCCTACCCACCAAAAAGAGAGAGATAGTAGCGCCCTCTAGTGACTAAGAGATAAGTGAGCACATTGGGGAGACCCCTAAGTCCCAAACTCTGCTCCCCTAAGGAGCTGCCAACAGGATGTTGGTGGTATTCTTTATGCTTGTCCTTGGACTCTTTTTGAACTGCACCAAAGAGTCACATTTAGATCTATTGGTGGCTTTTGTTTTTGAGACAATATTTCATGCAAGCTCGCTTGGTCTCAAATTTGCTCTGTAGTCAAGGATGACCCTGAACTCCTGAAGTTCCTGCCTCAAACTCCCAGGCATTGGGCTGAGAGGCATAAACCACCACATCTAGCTGCAGATTTAGTCCAGAGAGTAAATTAGAGATTGTGACAAGATTGTTTCTTGTGTGATAGAGCCTTGTAACCCTTATCCCTGCCAAATGCCACATTCTAATCTGAGACACTTACAATAACAGTGACAAAAATGGTTTTGTAGAAGAAAAGAATTATATTAAAATGATTAGACTGTTATTTTTCTAGTACTAATAGTAGCTTAATGTAAAACACAGAAATTAAACCCATGGTGCTCTTCCCTAGACATGTAGACAGTTCTTGTTAGGGTTTGGGTGTGAACCATCCCCACAACTTGGCTATATGTTAAAAACTTGTCTCAGCCAGGCAGTGGGGGTGTATGCCTTTAATCCCAGCACTCAGGAGGCAGAGGCAGGCGGATCTCTGTGAGTTCGAGGTCAGCCTGGTCTACAGAGAGTTCCAAGACAGGCTCCAAAGCCACAGAGAAACTCTGTCTCAAAAATCAAACAAACAAACTTGGTTCCCAGAAGATGGATCCCATCATCAAGAGGTGACTGAATCATGAGAGCCTGGCCTTCATCAGTGGATAACTGGCCTTACTGAGCCATGATAGAAAATTCTGGAAGTGGAGGCTGGTTGAAGGAAGTGTGTCAAGTCTTGTCTTGGACCCTCTGTTGGTGTATTTCTGTCCCCTGGCTGCCATGATGCGGTGACTTCTCTCATCCACGCCCCTTTACCACAAAGCTCTGCATCACCACAGCCCAGGACCGAAGAGCAGGCCAACCACATCTCAGCAGACTTCCGAGGCAGCAAATTCAAACTAACCAGGCCTCCTAACATAGCAAGCTTCTTCTTCTAGCTACATAGTATTTTTCTTTAAGGGCGACTTGGGGCTTAGAAGGAGAAATTAAAAAAATTCCAGGTAGAACTTGAACTTGATTGCCACTATTCTATGGGGTTTTAGAAACCCAGCTTCCATATTCTGAGGTTCAAGAAAATAACCCATCTGTCGAGAAAAATGAGCTAAAACATCAACTTAAATTAGTACTAGTAATTGATTTGCTTTTCCTATTAAGTGCGACAGCTTTGTTCTCCCGGGTCTGTCTTCTTCTTTATGCATGTTGGGGACCTGTGGAACCCCTGGACCACCTAACAGAAAGATTCAGAAGTCCTAGAACAGTTAGAGCAGGTTCTTTCATCTCTTTGCGTGGACTTGAACTTACTTTGAAACTCACCTTGAAAAGGGCATATAGTTCTTCCAGCTCGTCGATGGTAAATGAGGTCTCTGTCACGATGGTCCGTACCTATGAAGCACAAGCACAGTGACCCCCACACACTCACAACATGCCATGCCCAGAGAGCCTCTAAGCTCTTCTTTCAAGTTCTGCGAAGCTCGAACTGAGGAGCCAGCAAGAATGTGCACAAGGAGGGGGGAAATGAGGTATTCCCCCGGCCCCCGCCCTTCGGAGGACTTACCACGTTGCGTTTGGTGGTGTCCTCCAGGGTCTGGATAACTTTCAACCTCTGCTTGAATCTCATCTGTTCAATCAAATCTGCCCGGATTGTTCCAAATTTCTGGAAAGGAGCAATATTGGTGTTTCTGAAAAAAACTGTGCTAAGGTACACAGGGACTCCTGCAGATTGGCGGAAATGTTCACGACAGGATAAAAGGCTCTCTCCACGACAGTGACCTAGACTAGATTTTATGTAGGAAAGCCACTTAGGGACTATGAGTTACTAATCCAGAGATTCTCCTCACATAGCAGAGGAAGAACTACATTTCAGTCACATGTGTTTTCCTTGCGTCGACAGCCTATCGGGAGGGAAGCTCGGATGTGAGGCTGTGTGTGATGGCATGCATGTCTGATGGGCAAAGGGAGCGTCTGCCCCAAGGCTGAGGGATGCAGAGCCTGGGAGGAGTGCTTGTCAATCTCCATGTTCCTTTAACAGCATCTGTGGGGCCAGAAATCCACAGGGGCATTCGGTGAGCTGGCCATCTCTTCAATGCTAGCCTGTATGTCCTTCCGTCTCAGAGAAGAAAGGAAGACATCATATTTATTTCCACTAAACAGCCCAGTTCAGGGGTTGGTAAGGATTGTCATTAATGATGAAGGGATTCATTTAACGGTGGCTGGGAGAGAGAAGCTCCTAGGGAAGGGAAGTCTTTGGGTCCCAACAGCAGGTCAGTGACCCTCTACAGTGACTGTGGGGGTGGGTAATGAATGGCCCAGCCAGGAAAGGGCTTGCAGTTTGGGGTTGAGGACCTAAGTTCTAATCCCCAAAAGCCTCACCCCCCCAAAAAATACCAGTACTTGGAAGACAGAGACAGGAGGATTTATGGATCCTTCTGGGAAGGTAGACAGACTGTGGGGCTCCATATTTAGCAAGATCTTGTCTCAAAAAAGTAAGGTGGAAAGCGATTGGTGGAAAAAAACTGACATTAACTTCTGGCCACCACATGCATGTATGCATGTGCGCGCGCGCGCACACACACACACACACACACACATGAGTAACCATCAAAGGCCAAGTTCAGTAGCACAGGCCTTGCTAAGATTTTCTAGGATTCAAGAGGCTGAGCTAGGAGGATTAAGCACTTCTGGGACAGGGCAAGGTGGTACAGAGGTTCCTCCATCTTGTATTCTTGTTGAGGCCTTTGTAGGATTGACTAGAATTTGGAATCCTTGATGGAGAACCCCATGGAAAATTACCCAGCTCTATTCTAGAAACCTGAAGTCAGGATGTCCTGACTAACTTACCTAACTTACTTTAGCCTGCCTGTATGGAACTCCCTATGCTAACTAACTATCTCAGTGCCTGTTAAATTGTTTGCTTTTGTGAAAGTGCCAACTGAGATACCAGGACATAGTTTCTGCCTTTAAAAGCCCAGTGATCTAGACATTCGAGGCCACACCTAGCTTCTTGAACACCTGGGTATGGTCCTGGTTGACTGGAATCAGGACTTTGCAATTGACTATAAACCATGACTGAGTGGTCACCTCTAGTGAGATACTGGTAACGATTAAAGGATAGCCCAAGAGACATGACAAGACTTTTTCTCAGTAAAAATAAATCAAATTAAAAATACATAAGTAAACAATTGTCATATCTGGAACTACATACTTAAGGAGATTTCTAACTACTTAGTGTGGGAATAAGGAATGAGTCATCTATGAAGCTTTCCCATAATGACTCCTCAGTCCACTGTATGTGAATCTGACATGCTTTTAGATCATATGTCAAAGGGCCAGAGCTTGTCATACCACTTACAAAAAGTTAAGGTTCACGAGAAATCCCGGAATCCACTCAGCGTCCATCTCAGAGAGCAAAACTGTTAGCTCATAGGCAGTTGCCTGCCTCCGACAACCAATTCTCACAATGTAAAAGGGGACAGGGTTTCTGCCTGTTCCCAAACTTAAGTCTAAACTTAATCCCCAGTTGCCGCAGCACTGATAGGAAGGGCCTTATCTGCAGGTGTTTAGGTTAGAAAGGATGCTATGGAAAGGGCTTGCAGAAGCAGGTTCTTTCTCCCAAACTTCGGCCCCATGAGGACATGGTTCTCCCACTCACAGGACACAGATGGTGTCCAAGGAAACAGAAAGATGAGGCTGTAATACATAAGCACCTGACCTTAGGCTTCCAAGGCTCTAGAACCATGAGAAATCCATCCTTAGTCTTTTTGAAGCAGTTGGACTGTTGTATCTATGATGACAGCGCAAGCTGGATTGAGACACACGGTAGGAGAGGCAGTATGGGACCCAGGCGCAGCTGAGCCGGGAAGAAACACTGGGCACTGTTATCCCATGGCTGGGAAGCACACCTACCTCGTAGGATGTTCCTATGAGTCTGAAGATGTCCACCGCAGGGTAGGGCCCCACGTCGTCACTGAGCAGCGAGTGGAGATGAGGGATGGGAGGCAGGGTACTGTCTTTGTTGGTCACACTGTCTAGGTACCTTGGTTAAAACATGAAGCAGCTATCACTAGAAAGGAACTCGAATGCCTCAGTTATAGATCTCAGATTGTACCCATTAAATCAAAAATGTAAGATTTCCTTGTTTCTCTTGTTTGTTTTTCTCTTCCTCTTTGAAGTCCTGGGGATTGGATCTAGCGCCTCTGCATGCTAAGCAACTCTACGGCACCAGTTCCCTTTCTACTTTTTATTTTGAGACTGGTTCTCACTAAGTTGGCAAGGCTGGCTTTGAATATATGATCCCCCTGCCTCAGCCTTCTGAGCAGCTGGGATTACACTGAGCAACACCAGGCCTTACTAAGGTTTTCTTAACAGCAGAAACAAACACCCTTTCCCTTTAAAGAAAAAGAATATTGGGCTCGCGAGATGGCTGAGGGCTAAGAGCACTTGCTGTGTGGTTCTGAGGGCTGGAGTTTGGGTCCTAACACTCCTGTCACAAGCCAGGTGCCCTGCACACTGCAATTCTAGCCCTAAGGGCGGCAAAGACAGAAGCCAGGAGGATCTCTGGGGTTCACTGGCTTCCAACCTCACTAAGGAAACATGAGTCCCAGCTTTAGGGAGGGACCCTGCCTCAAAAGGCTTGGTGGTGAGTGATGGACAAAGAGATGCCCAGTGCCCTCTGCATATATTTATGTGTGTATCTATGCTCACCTGCCTAGATACACACATAAACATTGTACACAACCAGATAATAAACATACCTTTAAAATGGAAAAGAATATGTCCTTGGTCACAGAGAATAGTAGGTCTTTTGATCAATTAAGTCAAGCTCCTGAGGTGGCCTCAAGGTCAGACATAGCTTACCTTCCCAGAACCGTCATGGCCTCCCCGTCGTCCTTGCAGTTGAGAAGCTTGTCCACATTGGCGTCCAGCACAGCAAGGGCCAGCTGGAATATCACCTTGATTCCTTCATAGAAGAAACAGTCCACGACCACCACTGCGCTCTCAAACGGCATCACACTGAGAAACAGCGTAAGGAACCATGACAAGGAGATGGTAGAAATCACGCCCAGGTCCTGCATGCAGTCGTACAGCTGTGGGACATAGTCTCGTGCCAGCTCCTCAAAGACTCCCTGGTCCACCAGGGCCCCTGAGTGGGTGACAGGAAAGGATCGGTTAGCCCTGCACCTTCCTGGAGAACCAGATCAAACAGATCGGCTGTGTTTGTCTTTCGTTTCTGGCGCTGTGACAGAGCGCCCTGAGGAAAGCAGCTTAGGGGGGAAGGGTTGAACAGAGCGCACAGGTCCAGGATACAGTTCATCACCGCAGCATGAGCATGGCAGCTCTTCACACCCACAGGCGAGCAGAGAAAAATGAGAATGTCCACGCTCAGTGATCAGCTAGCCTTCTCTGTGCCCACGCAACCCAGGCCCCCAAAACAGAGAGCGGTGCTGTCCACTCAGGCTGGGGCTTCTTACATCAATTAAGGCAGTTAGGACAATCCTCCTCAGATATCCCCACAGGCTCACCTGATCTGGACAATGCCTCATTGAGATTCTCTTCCCCCAAAGTGACAGTAAGAACTGCCCATCGCACTGATAAGCCCTTGTTTATGCAAATACTCTTTAGCTGTGGGATCCCCGGCATTAACTGCCTTTCAAAACTTTATCTTTTTAAATATTTATTTTTTATGTATACAATGTTCTGTCTGAATTTTTGCCTGCAGGCCAGAAGAGGGCACCAGATCTCATTATAGACGGTTGTGAGCCAACATGTGGTTGGTGGGAATTGAACTCAGGACCTCTGGAAGAGCAGACAATGCTTTTAGACTCTGAGCCATCCAGCCCTCAAAGCTTTATTATTATTATTTTTTAAAGAGATTCTAGCTGTCCATGTTTACCACTGCCTTGCTGACACTTTAAGCTGGTGCCACACGGGTCTTTTTCCTGGATTTAGAATCACCTAGGAGACACACCTTTCAGCATTCCCAGGAAGTTGTTACTGGAGAAGTTTAACTAGGATGTGAGGGGCCACCCTGAATGTGGGCATCACTGTCCTAAGGGCGTGGTCCTGAACTAAACACAAAAGGGGACATCAGACTGAGTACGGACATTCATGTCTGTTTGCCGAGCGGGACCCAGTGTGACAGTTGCCTTGTGCTCCCTCTGTTGTGACTTCCCCAAATGGTGGACTGTAGGGAAAACTCAGAGCCACAACAAACTCTTCCTCCCTTAAGCTGGGATTTGGCTCCGAGGAGATGACCTAACATGATGCTACAGTCATTTTCCGATCGAGACAGGCTAAGGTGTTTAACCACAGCTACACACACCTACAACTCTGGTGTTGTAGTAGTCGGGAAGCATCCGCTCACACAAGGCCACGAGGAGCCAGAACGCCTCCTCCTCCTTGGCGTAGAGAAGCAGCACTGAGGTGACGATGTTCATGGCCTAAAGGGAGGAGAGAGGAAGCCGTCAGCCACAGTCCGCTTACAGCGGGTGGATTTTCACAGACGCCATCTTGTTGACAGGCTGTGCCCACTCTGAGTTACTCCAACCTGGAAGACAGCAGGACTTCAGGACATACCGTTCGCCAAGCAGCTTCTGGCTCCGTTTTGAGAATGAAGGGTGATTGCGTACCTGCGTGAACCCTCAGACTTGAGGACGCAACGGAAGCAGCTGCCACCACCCTGTTTTCTGATACCCAGTGAGTGCACGCAGGACAAGCAGGCAGAGGGCTCCGGGTCGTCCCAGGGTTATCCCCCTGTTGACAAGGCTGCCTGGTCTGCTCCTCCACCCACCCAGCCAGCTCTGGATTTCTTGCTCCCATGCAGGCTTGCCTGTTTCCCTCTACAGCTCTGTCAAACCTGTGACCCTCAGCATCCGACGCTACGGC
>LOEQ01000193.1:373803-411381 GCA_001685075.1 Bramus lutescens | reverse complement strand
ATTTGTGTGTTGTTATTTTGGGGTATAAGCTAGCTGTGTGGGAGCTGGGCTGGAAGAAAAGCAGGCCTGCTCCCCTTTCACTACAAGTTAGGACAACTCAATTTGGGAAAGCAGAGCCTTTTTAAGAAATCATGCCAGGACAATACAACGTTCCTATGGAAAGGAGGGGAGTTAAGCCATTCCTTCTGCCACACAGAAGGCAACTCACATGCACCAGTGAGTTAAATCTCATGACTCATTAGAAACACAGGTCGAAGCTCATGGTTCTCAGTCTTCCTGACACAGTTCCTCCTGCTGAGGTGTCCCCAACCATAAAATTATTTTCATTGCTACTTCATAACTGTAATTTTGCTACTGCTATGAATTGTAATATAAATATCTGTGTTTTTGGATGGTCTTAGGTGACTCCCATGAAAGGGCTGTTCAACCCCCAGGGGTCGGGACCCACAGGTTGAGAACCACTAATCTAAGCTTTTATGATTAGAAGTACAGTGACAAAAGAAAAATCATACTCCCTCGAAATCTGAGAAACAGCGCTTCAAAGCATGCAGACAGCGAAAACACAGGCAACAGGATGGAATGGTTTGAAAATTTTCCTCAGATACTTATATCCAAAACCAATTCAAAGACTCTCATAACTTAGTAATTGAAATATTACAAAATTAAAAATGGGCAAAGGACTTCATTAGATATTTTTTCAGAAAAACTATATAAGCACCCAATAACTGAGGAAATTCATCAAAACCACAATTAGAGAACTGGCCAAACTGCAGAGAGTAAGTGTCTATGGGACACTCAGCTCTAAATGGAGTATGGGAACTGTCCCCAAGGCTCAGGGGACAACACAGAACAGGGGGTGGAAAGACCCTTAGATTGGCAAAGACTGCTGTCAACCAGTGTCTGTTGCACTTGAAGGGGTAGAAGCTCCTGAAGCTGCGCCCCTAGCTGAGGTGCTGCTGACAACTGATGGCTACTGTGGACAGAAGAGTCCGTTTTCTTCAGGGATGTAGCAGCTGGTAGGCTGACTACACACAGTGTATGGCCACACACCCATATGCATAGGGCAACATTAATAGGATTCAGTTGGTTTTACAAAGGAAGGAAGGAAGGAAAGAAAGAAGGAAGGAAGGAAGGAAGGAAGGGGGGAGGACTGAAGAAAGGATGGAAGAAAGGAAGGAAGGAAGGAAGGAAAGAAGTAGAAAGAATGCAAGAATTTGGGGGTTGGGAGAAAGCCAGTAGCAGCAGGTCTAGAAAGAGCTGGGGGGGAATAAGGGCAAAATGACAAAAAATACATTATCTACATGTATGAAATACTCAGAGTGAATTAAAATATTATATTCAATTAAAAAAATAACCAAAGCAACAAAAACAACCTCCCCAAACTGGATGGTAGTGGCACACGTCTTTAATAGAGGAGGCAGAGGCAAGTGGATCTCTGCGAGTTCAGGGTCAGCCTGGGATACATAGAGAAACCATATCTCAATAAACAAACAAATAAATGCCCAATCTCCCTTAAACCCAAGCCCCAAATTAGAAGGCACTCCACAGCCACCAGGAGAGCAATAACAGAAGGCAGTAGTGATAGTGGGATGTGGAGAAGCTGAACCCCCAGTGTCACCAGAGGGGATACAGAAAGATGCAGCTGCTTGGGCCAACCTCCTCGGGCTGTCATCAGGAGGGCCAGAAGTTCTACACCCATGTATACACAAAAGGATCCAAAAGTCATGTTAGCGCTCCCAGCAATGACATTCAGGGAAAGCAAGGAACAGCCTAAACTGTCTGTCAAATGATGAATGTGTGAGTGTAGCCCTGGCTTTAACAAGGACTGGGATGCTGACATGGGCTGCATCATGCTTGAACCCTGCAAATGCTGTCCTAGATAGAAGTCAGCCTTCAGCGAACACTGATTTCATCCCCTTGAGATGTCCAGAGAAGACAATCTACAGTGACAGAGAAGGAGGCCACCACTTTCCTCTGGCTGAAGGAAATGAAGGATGACTGACCAAAAGCATGGGATGTTTTTTGAGGATGGTGACAACATTCAAAAATTAACTGTGCTGACCATGACATGAGTACCAATGGTTGGCCCTGTTCTAGTGTCTGACAATCACTGACTGGTTGGCAGTATCCTGACATTGGCTGTGCTCTCCTGCTCTCCCTGGGGATAGACTGAACTTGGGTTCAGCAGGTCCAGAGCCCAGACCTCATGCAGAAACCTTAAGGGACATGCCAAGCAATAGACCTCAACATGGGCTTCCCAGCCAAGAGCTGGAGACCTTTATGGGTAGGCTGGCTTCCACATGAACCCCACTCATGAGTGTGTGGACATATACCCAACAAAGGGTAGCCCACAGACATCCTACCCTTTGGTCACATATATAGCCCCCCCGCCCCCCGTTGATCAAAACACTAAATGGAACTCTCTCCTTGTGTCTGTCTCTGTCAGTGGGCTTAGGCGCTGCTGCTGTATGCTGGTGTCATGGTGAATTCATTTGAATCTAAAATGTAGCTAAAAATAAGTTCTCCTTTGAGGAGAAGGAGAGAAATGAACCTTTCCTGTACTCTGTCAGTGCTTTGAGCTTGGCTGTCAAGATTTCACCAGACACAGGAGGAGTAAGAAGCTGGATAAGAGAACTCTACGTGACAATGATCTTCTCTGATGTGTAGTTAACCCCCATGCTCAAACCTGAGCTTCCTTTTGCTTTTCCTGAAATAATGCCTTTTCAAGTAACCCAGGTTGGTGATAGACTCGCTACATAGCCCAGGCTGCCTCAGGCTTGAAGAGATTGTCCTGCCTCAGCCTCTCTAGTCTTAGGATTACAAATGTCTACCACCACGCCCAGTTCCCATTTAACTTCTAAATGAGGGCCTATGTCTAGTCTACTTAAGGAAATAGGGGGAAAACTAAACAAACCAAGTTTGCACAAAATAGATAAAACTATTTTTAACTTTATTTTGTTTTTAGGATTTGATCCTCTTATTTCTGAGATATATCCCGTGATAGGCAGTTTTACCATTTATATCTACTTTTAGGAAGATCCATGAGTGTTTGTAAGTTTCCTTGCAAGCCCAGTAACTTTAAGTTTCAATATGTTTATTTTTTTTAAGTAAAAGGATTGAATAATGGTCCTTGGATGAGGCCATCTCCAGGTTCAAATAAAAACATTTTCATGGACCTGGTTAGAGTGTGACATTTCTTGTCTTCATCACCAAGTGATACATGATTGAAGTGAAGGCTGGTGTTGGGGTACAAAGATTCCTGGGGTTCACTGGATGTTTCCAGATGGCAGAAAACAATGGTGGCTTATCCTAAAAGACTAAAATTTTAAAATAAAAAAATATCCAGTGGGAAAAAAATCACAGGAATTAGTTCACCATTTTCGATGACTTTCATTGTGGGATGTTGTTGTTACAATGGCTTTGTTTTCTTATTGTTTATTAATATCTTACTTTGCCTAGTTAATAAGTTAGCCTTTATTATAAACATGCATGTGTGTGTATAGGAAAATATGTAGTATAAACAGGCTCGAATACTGCTGTGTTTGCTGACACTGACTGAGGGGTCTTGGAAAGCACACTCTGAGGACAAAGCATAGCATAAGTGGCAGTCAGTCATTTCTGGGAGACCTTTCTCAGTGGTTTAGATGACAGGAAGTGGTTCATGCTCCTGTAGGTACCCTCTCACCGTGTCTGATAAATAAGCCTGACTAAGCTCATTGGCTCAATAACTAGACCTCAGTGAACTCTTTAGTCAGCCATGGGTGCCTGGCTGGGACGAGCAGATGCATGTCCACACCTCCTTGGGAAAAGTCCACACAACACAGTCCCCTAGAATATTCTCAATGAAGTAACACTGCCAGGAGGGAGGAGCGTTTCAACTCACAAAGTATTACACTCCCACTTCAGATTCTGTTCCCTTCCCCTAAACAGCCTCACTGGAGAAACAGGAGAGATGACGGGACTGGAGAATAAGAGCTGCTGGCCTTGGGTACCCTGAGAAGGAAGAGTTACTACAACAGACTTCAGTACCTGGTGAGGAAACCAGGTCCAGCATTGATTTGGGGTTCTTGCTGTGGAACACCCTTTTTATATACTGTAAATATGTATTAGTTTCATTGGTTAATAAAGAGATGGCTGACAGATGGCTTTTAGGGAGAAGGAGGGTGGAGTCTTGGAGGTCAGGAGGAGACTCACAGATCAAGCAGGATGGGAAGTACGGAGATGAGCCTCGGGGCAGCACATAGATGGATGGAAATGGGTTAACTGAAGTTATAGGAGCTAGCTAAAAACAAGCCTAAGCTATTGACCAAATATTTATAATTAATAAGAAGTCTCTGTGTGCTTATTTGGGAGCTGGCTGGCAGGACAGAGCTGACCAGCAGTCTCTTGGGAAAAACGCTGCCTACAGGCTCTTTTTGCAAAGGACTTGATGCTTGATGGAGCCTGGAAGGAAGCGCCACAGGTGCTCTGCTGCGCTGCTCTTAGCTCTCCCTACCTGAGAGTAGCAGCCAGAGCTCCCCGCGCATGCTCTCTGGGATCCCCTTCAGCACCAGCTCCCGAGTCTTCTCAGTGCGGTACATGCAGATCCCCTGCCCGTACTCAGCAAAGTGAATCTTCCAGGCTTGTTCTTTCAAAAACTCTTTGGCCTGAAAGACATAATGGAATATGACTGAGGCCCCCCATGGCTCTGAGGGAAAGGACTGAGGACCGACCGTAATGACAGATCAGAACATGGAATGACAGATCCCTGTGAAATGCACAGTCGACTCTGAGCAGAATCCCCAAGAATGTAGAACTCAGATGTTTAGAGTTCTTTCCTAATTACATCCATCAACCACAGCCTGTTCTGTCACCAAGCTTTCCATTCAGTATCAGGGTCCTACTTAATGGGCCAGTAGAATGCTAATCATACCTGTGGTTTTATGTAAATGCGAATTGGTGACTTTTAAGTGTGGGCTGAGAAAGCATGTGTTTATTTGTTGTTTGGCTTACATAACAGTTAAAACAAGGCCAAGGAAACAGAAAGTAGTCATGCCGGTACCGTAATGCTCAAGGCTTCAGTAAAGCACTCTGTTATCTGGTGACATATTTATATAAATATTGTTTTATCTGTTTATGAAAAAAGTTACTTATTCCTACAGACATTTATGGCCATTTCTATAGATGTTAATTTGTTTAATTACTTTAAAAATATCTACATGAGGGCTGGAGAGATGGCTCAGTGGTCAAGAGTGTACAATCAGAATTCAGATCCCAGCATTCACAAAAGCCAGTAATCTTGAAATCGCCTGTAGCTCCAGCTTCAGGGGTCTGTACACATGCATGTACAAATGTGCACGGATACCTAAAATAAACCTTGAAATAGGTTTTAATGGCTTTGTTCTAATATAACAAGTTTTGGTAGAAAGCAAGAGGCACCTACCAATTTCGGGTTGAACTCTTCTGGAGATCGCCGCCGGTACATGGTCATGAGGGTCTGTGTGGCTGTGGGGACACTGTTGCCGTTGAGGTTAAAGGGGCGCTCTCCATCAGCATCGGAGCTGGTGCTTCTCTGGGGGCTGGAAGAAATGAGGCTGCTGGGCCGAGAGTACACCTGTCAATGGAGAAGGGCACACGTGGATGGGCCTGGAAGCACAATTTACTTCTTTTGTGTTTTGTGCAGATATTAAAAGTTAGGCTTTGTTTTTCTGTATGCTTCTTGCTATGTGAAGAGACAGGGGACATGCCAACATGTCAATACTTTTTAAGGAACTATGCTGGGCAAAAGTTATAAACAACAGTATTTCAATGCTCAGATAGACTTCCCAGGGCCAGGCATGTAGCTCAGCTGTAGAGTGTTTACTGTACACAGTGCTCTGGATTTGCTCCCAGCAACACATGAACTGGGTGTGGTGGCACGTGTGTGTATGTGTGTGTGTGTGGTGTGTGTGTGTGTGAGGTGGAGTCAGGATCAAAGATCAAGGCCATCTTCAGCTACACAGCAAGTTCCAGACAGCCTGACCTATGTGACATGTTGTCTCAATAAAAGAAACAAAAGAAAAAAATGTTCCAAGATTTATATTATCTACAGAGAAACCAAGTACTATTGTCAAGTAACAAACTAATGCAATAAAGAATTTTCTTTGTATTATTTCAACAAAAGTGACTGGTTATCTGTTTCATTGATTTGTCTCTTTGTGAAGCATGACACAGAAGAAGCAAAAGCCTTGAAAACTTTCTGGCATGTCAAAAATGCTACATAAATGGCCAAGCAGCAGGGACAGGGATGGTGCATGAAACCTTCCCATCTTTAAAACACGGGTTAGATAACAGAAACTTCCTAGTGCCTGTCTTCTCGGGGTTCCAGCTTCCCTGGATGGTAGTCTAACACGCATTTCATCACGGAAACATCACCATAACAACACTGTATTTCAGGTCCGACTTCACTTAGAGACTCCTGGATCCTTCCCTCTGAAGTTGCCAAATAGAAAAGAGTAGCTTTCCTTGTAATCAGGTCAAATCACTTAATGATAACTCCAACTTAAAGAAAAGAGGCTTAAACGGGGCCTGCAGGTGTAAGCCTGCAATCCCAGCAGAGGCTGAGGCTGAGGCTAGAGGATTGCATGGTCAAGGCCAGCCTGGAGAACTTGGTGAAGGCTGGGGTTATAGCTCTGTAGCAGATTGCTCGCCTACTATGTGTGAAGCCATTAGTTCAATCTTGATTACCAAAAAATAAAGGGGAAGGGGGTTAGATCTATGACTAAAAACTAATTCCTTATAACAAAACAATCTTGCTAAGATACTGCACTGGGCACTAGGGCTGGGGGCTTGGCACAGCTGTTAAATTTGACAGTCAAACAAGTTGACAAGGAGGTGCACACTCCAGGCCTGAGCACAGGAGCACCACACTACACTCGGGTGTCTCCCACCAACCTCGTCGTCTGAACTGTTGCAGCTTCCTGAGAACTCTCTGTCTGAGTAGATTCGAGAAGTCGTCTGCTGCAGGAAATCTGAGATCCTCTGTACCAGAAAGTCTCTGTCTTTCAAGTTGGCGAACAAGAAGGTCATTCTGTTCCTGGTGCTGATGGACAGGGGGCTGGGCAGCACACTGCAGCTGTCAGCCTTCTCCACAATGGTTACCTGAGGAAACAGGAAGCGGGGCACTGCGTGAGAAGTACTGCAAAGGAGCCCGAGTCCTAACTCCCTGCCCGAGCCATCCGTGCCAGCATCCTTCCAACTCTGCTCCAACAAAAACCAAACTGGAGTCGCTACCAGAAACTAGAACTATCTTTCTGGGTTTTTCCAAGCTAGGGGGTGTTTTTCAGTGACCAGGGGAGTATTTGATTGTCACAGCTGGAGAAATGACAGCTGCCTAGTCAGGGATGCTGCCAGACACCCTGTGGGCTGCAAGTCTGCAGCAATAACTGGCCCCAGATGCCAAGGGTGCCAAGAACTGAAAAGAAATTCCCGTTTTTCATTAAAATTTCATGGAGCCGAAGGAGACAGGACTCCTAGCTATGGTCTCATAAGTAAGAGAGGAAGCAGTTCCAGTGCAGGCTCCTTTCATTAAGCAAAGGCTATGATGGCTTTCAAACACTGCCAGTCCACTGGGTACGTCACATAGACGCCAAGGCCTGGCAGCTAACGCTCTCAAGGACTTGTTCTGGAGCAGACATGATACAGACATCTCAACTGATGCCCCACACACCTGCAGACTCTGCCTGTGTGTGCGCGTGCACACACGCATGGCATGGGGAAGTCAGAAGAAGATTCTGAATGTCTCCCTCAATCACTTTTCTAACTTATTTTTTGAGACAGGGTTGCTCACTGATTCACCAATTGACTGGCCAGGGAGCGCCAGGAATCTTTCAGCCTTTGCCACCAACAGGAGCATACCACCATGCTTAAATTTAAACATGCGTCCTGAGGATGCAAACTCAGATCTTTATGGTTGAACATCAAGTACTTTACTGACAGCTGTCTCCTAAGCCCAATGCTGATTTTTTTTTAAACAGGGTTTTCATCACACCCAAACAAACACAAATGTACTAAAATGAGGTTTTTTTTTTTTAGCATATTAAGGTAAAAAATCTTAAGGCAAACATGAAGTAGCATGTCCATCATAGCTCCAACTTTCTATCTAAAGCTAGCATTTTCTCTACCCAGAGGTCTGCAGTCTGGGCAGAATTAAACTTCATCTGCACATTGGATAACAACTCCCATTTTTGACCCCAAAGTGCATTTCCCTTGCCGCTCTGGGTAACTGCTATACCATGTCCAGGCAGAATCTGAGGAAGGAAATTGTGCTAAGGGTCAGCACAGTGGTGCAGCAGGTAAAGGGCTTGGGCTGCAAGCCTGGAGACCTGAGGTCCACCCTGGAAGAGCGTCAGAGCCACTGCATTGTCCTCTGAGCTTCATGCTTGTGCTGTGGCTTTCATGCCCACATGCCACACACACACACTCACACACACACATACATACACATCACACATACACACATATACACACATCACACATATACACACATATCACACATACACACATAAACACACACACATCATACACACAAAATTGAAACCTATGCTTAGAACTAAGTGAAAAACTTATCAATCAAGGTGAATTTTCACCTCTGAATTCACCCTCAGCCAATTATCCAGACCTCCACATATGTTCAAATATTGATTAGCTAAACCTATGACAAAGTGAACTGAATCTGTCAACTGTTTGGTAGTTTGTGTTCTTTGTGATTGGCCAATCCAGCTTCAGGGAATTTGTAATCTATAGCTTAAGGAAATTTATACACACGTTGGGGAAAACAGCAGAAGTGAAAGGGAACAGCCCTACATAAATAGGTGAATACGCTATATACATACATTTAATGCAATAATATATAATCATTAAAATTACACTGTAGAAAGCTATTTAATGAGTTGGAAAAATAATTTAAGGATATTAAATTATTCACTGTTAGATGAAATAAAACTAAAAACTCCCCTACATTGATGTCTAAATTATTGACATATATACAGGAAAAGCTGTGTTTGGAGGGAATTTTGTCTTCTTATTTTCTAACTTTTGCAAATTTGCTACGACAATAATGCATTACTCTTAAAATACAGGAAAAAATTGATTACTTAGATAACACTTTGAAGAGAGAGAAGAGCAGCGGAGTGGAACAGAGCTTTACCATGGATTCTTCACACAGGGCTTGCAGCTCTGCACTGCCCATCACAGCATTGTCAATACTCACTGAGGGCAAACAACTGAACAACATCTTCTAAAAGAAGGAAGGAAGGAAGGAAGGAAGGAAGGAAGGAAGGAAGGAAGGAAGGAAGGAAGGAAGGAAAAGAAAAAGGCCCTGGAGCAATGGCATGGTGTGGCTAAGAGCATTCGATGTGTACGCATAAGGAGCGGAGTTGGAATGCAACCCAGCCTACAGCTCAGCATGGCTGCATCTGGCTAGCCTCCACACCAGGGCTGGGGACAAGCGAGCAATCACCTTAGCTGACCGGGTGAGCTTCTGGCTCAGTGAGAGAGCCTGCTCAAAGGAGACAGAGACGACGAAGACAACTGACAATGACCTTATAAATGAATGTCCTAAAATACGGATTTCCACTTGACACTTACTTCACGGAGTGGAATTATGAGGCTGCAGAGGTTTTCCTCCTTGCTGGTGAAGCAGATGTAATTTGTGGAGACAAACATCTGACCCAAAATGTGCATCTTGTTAAAGGGAGTCCAGAGGGTGCAGTCAGTGTGGCCATCCAGCTTTTCATCTTTGGGCAGCCGGAAAAGGGCACGGTACCGCTCACTCTTCGCCCTGGCATCCAGATCACTGCAAACCAATAACTACAGCTCCGGTCACCAAGAGAGAGGCACCAGTGCCTCCCCACTACGGCCCAGTCGGTCCCAGCCCTCGCCTCTCAGTCTTTGAGACTTGCTCCTCCCGTCCGTAGCTGCATCTTGGTGGGACTCCAACCTTGCAATCTCAGGGTACAGCATCATTTTATGACATCCAGCTATTTTACAGTTAACATAGGTAAATGGTAAAAAAAAAAAAAAATCTTGGATAAAGTAAGAACAAGGAAGGAAGCTCATTCTCTTTCTAAATAACTCAAGAATTTCTAAAGAGGTTTTTGGACTTTTTAAAATCCAGAGTCATTTTTGAAGATTTTGTTTTGTTTTGTTTTTGTTTTTTGAGACAGGGTTTGTCTGTGTAGCCCTGAAAGACCTAATGACATCAGACTTAATGACATCACGAACAGCGAAGCGAGTCTGCTGGCTGTCACTCTCTACCCTGAACTATAGGACAGTGTGAAAAGACCTGGAAATAAGTTCTAGATCTCACCTGAGGCCTCTGCTGACACCCTTTCTCCTGTTGAGAACTCTCCCCTCAGGCTTCCAGCCCACCGTGCCTACAGAAGGCCTGGTTTTCCACCTGGCTTCCCACAGCGAAGAAGGGGGGTGCAGAAGGGTCCCCCACCTCCCTCTGCGGTCTGTAAAATCACCTCAGTCCTCATTGGCTCTGGAGTTGCACACATCGGCATCCTCTTCCCTCCTACAGATCTCACTGAAGGCTATTTTCTTAAGCTCTATCCTTAGCCTTAACGAGGGATAGTTAAGTCCCACCCTCACCAAGGACATATTCCCATCAGATTCCTGCATGCAGCCTGTTTTCTTGTGTACCCACTATCCCCTGCATGGCAACACCCACTCCTGGAGGGAGGAGGGAGACTCCTCAGACATGACCTTTCCAGGCCTAGGATCTGCAGAGACACATACCATCCACCAGGCCTTCCCAGGGCTTTAGGAGTTACCAACTGCTGGGAGAAGGCCCTCCATCAGGCTGAGCGGCCATACCACAGTGAAGGTGACGCAGGCGTCCCCAGGAGTGGATGCCATACCAGGGGGGGCTTCTCAGTGACAAACTTGGGCTCCTGGAGGCAACCTCAATAAACTCACTGGTCCCTAAGCTAGATTTGGGTAAATCATTTCTCTGGTCTATCATTGGTGTCATATCGGGTATGATTGGGCATTGGTTCTTGTCTCTGTAGAAAAAGTCATACAGCATCAAAGATTTTCCAAACTTAAAAAAAAAGAGTCCACCCCTTCTCGGTCAATTGCCTTTGACTTTTACCATCTATATAATTCATTAAGATAATTAATAAATCTGTTGTGCACTAGGATGTCAAACCCCAAGTGAAACCTCAAAGACATCTTAACCACCTCCTTTCAGGCTCCCACTCTTTCCACCTGCATGGACCTTACAGGAATGAACTCCATCCTGATGTTCTGGAGGCAACTCCATGCAACGTAATCAAAACGGCCCTTCCTTGTGCCCTGGACACACTCTTCCTTGACTCCTTCTAAGGGACTCTAGTCGACCTGAGCACAGCAAGCATGTCTCTGACAGGCCTTGCCCTTCTCCCCCATTCCCTCTGCCTTGCTAAAACAACAACAACAACAACAACAACAACAACAACAACAACAACAACAGTATTAGATTATATTCCTAAAGCTAGCCACCAAGGTCTGTTCCCTTCTGTGGACACTTTCTTCATTCCTGAGGCTGACTACCAAGGCCCAGCTGTCAAAGAATTAAAGTCCAGCAGTGAAAAGCCACCTTGTGGCTACCCTAATTAACACGCCCAATCAAAATTAAGCACCTCATCTTAACATGGGTTTCCCCTTGTACCTTTATAAACTGCCTTTTTCCTCTGTTCCAAGTCTGTTTCCTCACTATCCTGAGGCAATCCTTTGTTCCCATCCATCCTGACCCCTGCCTTAGACAAATACCCTGCTCCTTCTCCCTAGTTCCAGTCCCTTCTCCCTCTTCCTCTAGCTCCTGGCTCTGTCTCTTATTCTCTGTCCTCTGTCCCTCTGGGGAAAATAAATCTCCTTTGTGCCAAGAACTTGGTCTTGGGGTGTCCTGAGCCGATACTTTCAACTTCTGCACACAACCTCAAGGGCTTCCCTGCAGCTTCTCCGCCTGTGTACTGGCCTCTGACCTGCTGCTCTTAGTGGTTCTCTCTTGGGCTGCCCCCATGTGTCCATCCTTCTGCACAAAATGTGCACCTGTCTATAATCCATGAACCCAGCAAAGAGCAGCTCCGTGAAAGGTCACGTGAGGTCATCCTGAGCCCGCTGTACGTAAGGCTAGCAGAGATCCCACCGCGTGGTGGAGGAACTCATCTTGCCTGTCTCACTCACTGACCAGGGGTGGCTCGGTCCGTCTTTCTCCACTGTGCCTATGCTTAGGAAAGAGCTCACAAGCTGGAAGATGGTCAGAACTCAGGGCCTGCGTGAACGGAAAGGTTTCCCATCCCTGAGTTCTACAGTTCCTCTCACCCACCGTTTCAGAGCGGACACTTTTTTGGGAGATTTCTTCTTGAGTTTTGGTAGGGACCGGTCTTGTTCAAATCCTTCATTGTCCAAGAGCTGCCTCATGGCTATGTTGGCAAGCTGCTCCATCAGCTTGAATGTCTCATTGATGTTGAGGAACACGGAGAAGAAATGCTCACTGGATCGGGTGCTCACTTTGATCCCGTCTGGCAGAAGCAGCGTGGCGTTCTTCTCCAGCTGAGTGATGTCCACCCACCGGATCACCAGCTTGGCTGAGCACAGGCAACAAGGTCCAGTCAACACTACTTTAGTGCCTTTCCAGATTGGGTAATCTCACAGCCCTGCTCCCAACCGGCCCAACTCTTCTGAGCTCCCGACCCTATGTTTGCGGCCTCATTTGTTAGTTATAACTTGTATCATATAAACTCTGTGATCAGAATTATTACAGACTGAAGTCATGCCAACTATACCTTTGATGACCCTCTAGTGCTCAACGAGTAATTTGTTTGCAGTTGTTGAATTGAAAATAACTGAATTCGCTCATTAAATAGCCAGGAGAAGATCTCGACTCACTTTTACATACATGTTTTTGATATTCTGACTTGGTTTATGAGCTCTGGGAAAGCCTCCATGGACTTCCCAGAGGCTCCATGAAGCGCACCCACTCACCTTCCCTGCCCATGAGGAAGGAGGAGAAGCACAGGTGGTTAATGCTGAGGTACATCCAGCCCTGCCGGGGAACCTTCCCCTTCCAGTAGCTGCAAGAGTAGTAGTTGACAAGTTTCTCTTCTTCGGGCATTCCAAACAGCCTGTGGAACTTCACGATGGCCTCTTTAAACTTCTCGGTGTCGTCATCTTCCTTCACATCGTTGATTCTGTTATATTCCGCAATGATGCCCTAATTGGGAACAAAGCATACAGGTGGAATTATGATGGCTGCCGAAGAGATGGGAGCAAAACATGTTTAAAATCAGATTTGTTTTAAAGATTAATTCTCTTCCAAGGCAACCCAGCAAATTCTAAGCTTCCAGTTAGTTCCAGGTTGGCCTGGAACTCACTATGCAGTCCAGCCTGGCCTTGGATTCACTGTGGTCCTCCTGTTTCAGCTTCTCAAGAGCCTTCGCGCTTAGCCAATTAACAAGCAGCATCTCTGCACTAAAAGATTCTCCAAGGATCTTACTGCCCATCCATTGGTGCTCATTGTCGCCTATGTTCACTAGGAATGAAGCTGTTTGTCTTAAAATAAGGAAACATTAGGCCTTGCAAGCTTAATTTTTATTAAGTGCACCATGACAGGGTTATCATAAAGGTCAGCTCTGCCTTTATATAAAAAGCAATCACCATTTGTTTGACTAAGGGAGAAAGGACTGACTGCGCATCACTAATGGACATCTGACTGGAGACCCCACACCTCAGGAGTCATCGGAGCTGGAAACAAATAAATACAGGAAGGGAAGTCAGTTAGACACAAGATTCTTTGACAGCTGGGCAGGAGATAGAATGTCTGCATAGCAAGCGACTGAGCTAATCTAAATCTGCTGCTGAATCATTCTGGTCGCCCGAGAAGCCATTTAGCTGCTAGCCAAATCCTCTGCAACTCCCTGAAGACTGTTTTTTGTTCATCTCTTTAGAGAAGAAAGCTACCTTGGGCTCAATGGCTAAAGGCACTTGTCAAATCGGATGATCCGAGTTCAATCCCCAGAACCCTATGATGGAAGGAGAGGCAGACTGCTGCAAGTTGTCCTCTTAACTTCCACATGGGCACTGTGGCACACATGGCAACACATGTGTGTGATTATGTACACACATACACACACACAAAATAAAATATTTTTTAAAAGAGAAGGCTCCCTTGGATTCCATGACTGACTTTGTAATTATAAAATTGGCCCATATGACATCTTCATTTTCTCTGATCTCACTCTCATTGGAACAGTCTGGGCTTTAGAGGATAACAGCTGTGGATTCAGGGCCCAGAGTGTCGCCTGTATCTGTGTGAACCTGTGAAAACTCTGGGATTTCCCCAGATATGGCCACGTCCTTCAGGATAAACACCTACAACAGGATCATTATATCTACAATTCCTGGCCTTCAGGCTATCTATTGGACTCTCATTCTTCCAGTATAACCTTAATATTTCCCACAAACATCCTCTTAAAACAAAATTTGAGGGACAGGATAGCTGCCTGGATCAGTTAGTAAAGTGGTTGCCATGTAAGCATGAGGACCTGAATTTGACTGCCCACAACTTACATGGAAACCTATCTCTCTAATGCTAGCTCTGATGACAGAGACACAGGGAGACCTGGGTACTTTGAGGTTAACCTGTCTAGCTGAATTAGAGATTTCCAGAGTCTGTGAAAGATATTATTTCATAAAATACGGTGGATAACAATTGAGAAGAACACCCTAACATTGCCCTCTGACCTCTACACTTGTACATCTGTGCACATGCACGCACCTCACAAACATGCACACACACACACACACATACATACACACACACACACACAAACTGACTTTTAGAAAGCGGAGCAAGGGCTCAGCAGTTAAAAGCATTTGTATTTCAGGGGACTGGGGTTCAATTCCCAGCCCCCCCATGGTGGTTCACAACTGTCCCTAACTGGTCTCTACAGGCACCAGGCACATATATGATGCACGGGACATATTTGCATATGCAAAACATCCATATGCAAAATATAAGGAAGGCTAATTAAAAAAACAATTTGGGCTACATAATTCTTATTATCAATAACCTAAGTATCTCACCACTTCTATCACACCAGAGACACTAGGTCACGTTCATGTTGAATCCAATCAACACCAGCTTTTTCTTTGTCTTACAGGGTCTGAATAGTTCCCCAGGAGAGCTCCGCCCTAGCTGGCCCAAGGTCCCCTATAACTCTCACCTTCTGGGCTCTGATCCTGTAGGTGTTTCAGGCACATCACCAACCCTCAAAGCCTGCATTAGTTAATTCCCACCTCTCTGTGAACCTTCTCACTATGATTCTTTCCCCTCACACAAAGCACTGGCGATTCCCTGTGTCATCCATTGAAATGGCTTCCTGAATTTTATGTCCATCGCCACACCTTTTCCCATGGGGCCTGCCATGGTGGCAGAAGGGAAGGCCTCAGTCTTCCAAAAATCCTCATCACCTTTCATGTGACTGAAAATCTTGGACACACAGCTAAGAGCAAACAGTAGAATCCCTACGTAAGCACAACTTCACGGCTCATCCTCAATCTACTCTACCTTCAGAGCCACCCCTAGACCCCCAGCACAAGCCAGAATTATCACAGTGGCTTCCTGTTAAGATTCTCAGCCCACTCAGCTTTTGTACAGCCATGTTCTGAAAGGGAGACTTGCCAGCAATAGTCCTACCAAAGCCTGAACTGAATCCACAACACAAGATCACTCTCTGACCATCCCCCACCCATCACCCTCTCCTCCCTGGGAGACTAAGCCACACAACACGTAATTCCATCTAAATGTTCTCAGTTCCATGCTCCTTCAATTTACATTGGATTCTGTCTATACTTTCCTCAGCCATTAAATAGGAGTTCTAACACTAACAATAGTGTCTTGAACATTACATTTGCTAACATCAAAAGGTATCCAGTTCGATATTCTTAGAAGAGAATATGTTGGGCTCCCAAGTGAGACTATATCTTTAGGAGCCATATTTTGTTATTTATTGTATGATCTCAGTTGTGGATTGAGGAATCTACACTGTTTCGCAGTGTAGATGTTTAGGAAACTAAGTTTCCAGTTGTGGACTTGTCCATCATCACCCAGGGTAGCAGTATGGCTAGTATCCAAAATAGTGATGTTCTGTCCTGGAAGAATACCTAAGATAAGACTGTTTTCCTCTAATTAGTTCTGCTACAAACCCTTGGAGAGAACAAGGATGTTGAGGTCCAGGGAGGCCGAGGAGTTGGACCTAGGTTATTCTAGGCATGAACGGGCATCAGCAGTTACGTGAGGAACTTCAGATAACCAGAGGTGGTGTGGAGGGCACTGGATCACCAGATGGGAAGAGAGCAAAAGGATCTTGATGAGTTCAAGGCCAGCCTGGGCTACATAGTAACTTCTGGGTCAACCTGGGCTACAGAGTGAGACTGTTTCCAAGCAAAAAGAAAAAAAAAAGAAAGAAAAAAGCAAAGAAAGAAAAAAAGGAAGGAAGAACGAATGAAAGGAAGAAGAGAATAAGAAGGCACACACAATTAAGGGGAGGAGAACCCAGTAACAGGAAGCAGCATCAGCATTTCCTAGGCAACCCCAGCGGCCTAGAACCAGCCTGGAAACCTCAAGTGGGCTTCTATTTGATGCTCTGTGGCGGATCTCTTACTAAGTCAGAATAGGGAGAACATTAATACTAAGTGATACACAGCAGACCACAGGAAAGGCCTTGTATGTCTTGGTACAAAAACACTATGTTAAATACCAACTTCTAGAATGCTCATTTAAACTTAAACATGTTTTTAAGGATGAATAGATTGATGAAAGTATAAAAGCAAAAATGATAGCTCAAGACACTCTGGAGCCTAATGTACAATCATCAATAGATCAATCAATAGCCCCCTTCTCCAACTTTCCCACCTTTAGGAAAAGACAGAGTCCAGAATGCCCAAGCCCTCCTTAAGGCTTTTCTGTGAATGTTCAGCCAGAAGGCCAGGTTGATGGAACACAGGATGGAATGTTTCTTCATCTAAGTTCTACGGGTTCTACTTATTCCCAAATAAATTACTCTGGTTCTAGGCTACAGCTGCTCATAAACTCAGAAGTTCAATGTATCTAACGCAGTGGATGCCTCATGTAAATTTAACTGTGTAAAGGTGTACTTGAAGAGAAAAATTAACTTGGCAAACCAAATGCTAGCCACTGTGGTGTATGCTTTAATCTCAGCACTTGGGAGGCAGAGGCAGAGAGATCTTGGTGAGTTCAAGACCAGCCTGGTCTACACAGTAAGTTCTAGACAGGCCAGGCCTGCATTATAAGAACCCTGTCCCAAAACAAAACAAAACAAAACAAATACACATTCAAAAAAAAAAAACCAAAAACCAACCAATCAACCAAACAACCCCCCCCCAAACTTGGTAAACACGAGAAAATGTTTAGCTTTATAATCAAGGACAGATAATAAAAGCATGAGGACATTAAATTTCAAAGCCATTTTAGCAATAGGCAGGAGAGATGACTCAGGTTAAGAGCGAGAACTGCTTGATCTTTGGTTCCCAGGACACACATCAGGTGGCTCACAACGGCCTGAAACTCCAGCTCTGCAGACACCTGTGATATTGGGCACAGATCCCTCACAGACACAGGTACATACACCTAATGAAAATAATAAAACATGCCTTTGAAAGTTGTGAGAGTGAAAGCAAGCCCAGGGGATTCTGGCACAATAACTTATACTTACAGTCCATTAAAGTATTTTGGTTCATTACAATGTTTTAATCACTTTATCTGTTAATCTTTATCCTAAAGGAAGTCAGAGAAATAGAATCTATGGCAGAAGTCATGTAAACTAAAGTGGTGACTATATCCTTATTTGTCTGCCTGTCCCCTGCTAATTTAGAAGCAAAAGTAACTTCTAGAAAGACAAAGCGAAGTTAATTATGGAGAGTTATATTCAATTAAAACAACTATAATTAGTAGGCAGTGGTGGCATACGTCTTTAATCCCAGCACTTGGGAGGCAGAGGCAGACAGATTTCTGTGAGTCTGAGGCCAGCCTGGTTTATAAGAGAAAGTTCCAGGACAGCCAAGGATACACAGAAAAACCCATCTCAAAAAACCAAAATGAAAACAAAACAAAAACAAACAAAAAATTAAAAAAATCCAACAACTATAATTATATAAATAGAGTAGATACTAGTCAAGGCAGCATAGGAACACAGAATACGACCACTGTGATCAACATGTTGAAGCATCTAGAAGTAAGCATGCAAAATGCTATGCATGGCACTAGAATTCCTGTTGCCTGTCTAGGTAACTGTCACATTTATAATCTACAAAAGTTAGATCTCATAACAAATGAATCTGCTCGTCCCTTTAAGTATTGGGCAATCTGTGAACCAGCAAGCCACTCATTTGCACATGAATGATATTATTTCACACATTATTGCATTAGTGGGAATTCCCTCCTCATAAATGGTTTCAGGGGAAATAAACCTGACATATTTAACATAACGAGAAGAAAAGCTACTTGACATAATTTGTCCTTCCCTCAGAAGCTTGCTTCTTCCTCAATATCTTTTTTAAAATTATACAGAGATGGCAACATCAGAGGCAGGACTGTGACATGGGCCCTGGTGCCCTATGTTGTCAGATGTCTATGTGTCTTCTCCCTCTTTCCTCCAGCCCCTCACACATGAAACAATTAAAAGCTCTCCTGATTTCTATACTCACATACACACATTACATAGAGTCAGAGTTTCACCACACAACTCTCAATTATGTCACACACACACACACACACACACACACACACAAGCTGTGGTATCTGGCCCTTCCCAATGTGTTAGCCCCCACTCCCTTTCTTAGTCTCTAAATGGAGATTGTCCCTCCATTCTGAGTGAAGGCCGGGCATGAGAAGCAGCAGGCTGGGCTTCCTGTATGCACTTTTTCTGCAGAGTATAAGCCACTGTGAATTCAGCTCCCTACTTCAAACACATCAGACCCTAGAGGGCAATGGAGTTCCATTTGTCATCAACGTTCCTGTTTCAATTATTATGTGCTCGTGAAAAAGTCATGTAGAAAGAGGAAAGAGGGCACTGGGATTTTACAGCAGCATTCTTCCAGACCACTTACTAGAATTCCCCTTATTTTGGTTCTAAAAAAGGTTTTTAAACAATGTCTAAAAACCCAGATGCTAAAACAGAATGAATTAATCATTTTGAGCATCCCCCATACACAAAAAGTCACCCTACAACTTTGTGTGGCAAAAATTGTTAGGAGCAAAGTCTGACGGCAAATGACAAGCAGGAGAAATAGATCCAACACGTATATTGTCAACAAAAGGCAAATGACCTTTCCAGAAAAATGACTTTCTGAAATTAAAAAAGGGGGGGGGTGCTGGGAACATAGCATAAAGTCCTTGCTTTGCAGAACGAGAGCCTAAAATCAGTACCTAGACTTCAGTAAATCAAAGCTGGGCATAGTGGAGCATCCCAGCACTGTGGAGACAGAGACAGGCAGGTGGGTCCCTAGGGCTTGCAAGCCAGACAGCAGTGTCCTTGCAAGTCCCAGGCCAGAGAGGGAGTCTGTGTTTAAAAGACAAAAGAAGAGCCCGGTAGCACTTGAGGAAAGACACCCCAGACTACCCTCTGGTCTTCACACACATACACATATATATACACATACACATATGCAAAACATTCAAGAAAAATAAGACCCCCAAATCTTGTAAAAGATAAGCAGAAGATACATGCAGTCATGTTAAATAGACACAGAATGTGGCCCTTAGCATAGGAAACACTACCCAAGCTCGTTCAAAGACAAGTCGTTGCATAAAGTTGGCAGAAGTTGGAAAGTTGAAGAATCCATGCTGTTGGAGAAGCTGTGGGGAAGGAGGTGTTTGCACACGTGCTAATGGGAATATAAAATGGTACAGCATCCTGGAGGGAACCGAGAATACTTTGAAAACAGCACACACATTTGCTCTTCAATCTGGCTATCCTACTTCTGCAAGTTCACTCTAAAGGTACAGACAGCCCAACCATATGCAAGCAGAAACGCATGAGATTCTAAATGCAACAGAATTTATAGCTGCAAAATGTTGGACAGCACCTAAATATCAAAGCACAGGTAGTGACTGAACTAATTATAATACACATGCCAAACAAAGAGACAAAAAAGGAAGTCTATGATTCTGGATTGGATTGTGAGATGAAAAAAGACAGGAATTTTCAAAATGATAATGTTGAAAGAATGTCTATAATTAATAGTAGTCTGTCAGTGCCAATTTCATATTTATTAAAACCATCATTTGCAAACTTTTACACTGAAGAAACATTCGGATTTTTTTTAAAAAAAATTAATGGATACTACACCAACAGGGAAATTTTGACCAAAAAAAATTGGGTTATTTATGGTTTAAAATATCTTCCTATAGAAATATGTAAACATAAAAGTATGAATTCTACAGTGGAAAATGGACACCAATTTGAATGGGTTCATGACACCAGCAAGTGGCAGATAAACATTATGTGCCTCAGGACACGGCAGCCCAAGGAGGACACAAGATCGCTTAAGTAGCACGCTGTTCCGGGAAGGCAGAACTTGAATTCAATCACAGAAAGACATCTGTCAGAGCCTCACATGAAATATCCTTTTCTAAAAACCAGAAGTGCACAACTGAACAACATTAACGTCATAAGACATAAGGAACGGCTGTGGAAATGGTCCAGACTGAAGGAGACTAAAGAGATGTGAACTAAATGAGCTGAAAAACAGCCATTGAGGGTACAATCAACCCCATTTAGATTAGAATACACGGGACTGCGGAGATGCTTGGCTGCTAAAGGCACTGCTCTTGCAGAGGACTGGGTTTGGTTCTTGGCACTCGCATGGGAACTCCCAAGCATCAGTAAATCCAGGGGCTCTGATGTCCTTTTCTGATGTTGGAGGGCACTAAGTACATACATGGTGCAAATAGACACATGTACACAAAACACTTGTACATAAATAAATCTAATTTTTTAAAAATTAGAATATATACTAAGTATTAAAGTGCTGTAAAAATGATACATTTGTACACATTAGTAAATGATGCTATTTGTTTTCATCAGATATCAATATTGGAAAGCACACACTGAAGGATTTAGGAGGAAGTCCCTCTTAAAGGTTAGTTAGCCTTAAGAATCCTAAGTGGGGTGGAAGGTTGAGACAAGTCTGAGCGAAGGGCACACAGGTGGGTCACATACAGCTCTTATTTTTGCAATATTTCTGTGAAGTTTAGATTTTTTTCCCAGTTGAAGGGCTTTGGTACGTTTAAAAGTATTTTTTTATCCTTTGAGAATTTTAGACACACACACCCCCCACATATTTCAACAACATTCAGCGAAAGCAGAATGAAAAGGCTACCACTACCTGTATTTTTCCTCTTACAAATGTGGTGATGTCATTTTCGTTCTCGAAGATGGAGAGTGTCTGCAATAGATTCTGCTCAAGCCATTCCCAGTGCTCAGTCACCTCCTTCCTGGAGCCACCTGCATGGAAGCACAGGGGACAGCGACAGATGTCAAGTTTCACGCCAGAGGCATATTAAGAACCAAGCTTACCTCATCGGCATCCAACACTGGCAGAGGAGATTGCTTGCCAGTCCCGGAGTTCTGACTTCGACTCCCCAGAAGAGACACATAAGACAACAAACATGAGGACCCCGAAGAGCAAGTACTGTGTGCCAGATTATGCGAACGAGTCATTCCAGAAACCGAGATGGTTCAGTTGACGAAGCCATATACACCACAAAGGTGTATGAGCTGGGAATTTAGCTCTTTTATTCCCCCTTCCAGAATGTGCAGTTTACAAGGGGACATAGATCTTGTCAAGATGTGAGCTTTCTGTGCTAAGCTACAGCAGGGGTGAGCAATGGTGTGCCCATGGAGATATTATAATGGGCAAAAAAAAAAATGAGCCTTGTTCCATTATGAATGAGAGATGGGAGCAGAGCCTCATTAGAGGACAGTAGGCACCCACCCCAGTGCGGCTGCCTTGAAGCACAGAGATGAGCTCATCCTTGCAGCTTCCAACCAAGTCACTACATTTCGGCCAGTTGCTAAGAAACACATGTCACCTCACTTGGAAACCTCCAAATTAAACCATCCTAGCCTTGTAATATATGTAATGTAACTACCCTGCAGGGTAGAACAGAGTGACCATCAGGATGAAGTCAGAAAATGCTAGAATAAGCTCCCTTTATCATGATCCTACGGGGTAGAGGCTGTAGAGATAAACTACCCTCAGTTACACATCTTCCTGTCTCCACACGGAGGAGAGGAGCGAGCTTCTGGTGCCATTGGTTCTTCGGATGCTGCCTAAGATCACCAACTTATCTTTTAACTGAGATCTCAAGAATGTCCATTTTCTACCTTCTTGGTCACAAGCTGACTCCCAACAAAGGAAGAACGGTGAGAGACATGGGTGTTACCTGCAGATCTCTGGTCTCTGAACTAAAGTATCTTTAAGACTGACAGGCATGCTCCAGGGACCTCTGGACCACTCTTGGAGGGAAGACAGAAAGAAAAAGGAAACCCAAGTTCACGTTCTCTCACTTTTGGACTAGACACTAAAATGTCTGATAATGGATGCTTATGCAAGGCTGGTTTGGGTGCTCAGTGAACATGTACATGGCCCTCAGTTCAATCCGAAGGATGTCAATAAAAGATAAAACTGCAAAAAGAATGCTCTTGCAAATGCTAATAAATCGGTTCTCATCAGAGCAGTCGTGTGAGCCCCTGAAGAGATCTTCTGCATAACAGACACTTTCCACGGCTCTGGGCCAAGGGCAAGCATGTGTAAGAACAACATGATGCCAGTACCACACAATGCTATGGCAATCCCTGCAACTCAAGTCAGCCTGGCCCCTCCATCTGGTTAGCATGAGCTGGCTATCTTTAGACAGTTTACACATGAACAATGGCTCCTCCTCCCCCTCAGACTAGTCCTGTGGACAGCACAAGGGAGAGTGTCTACAGACACAGTTTAGAAAGTGGGGAATTATAGTAGTATATTATTTGTGTTTTAATAAATTAAGCTGCTCTGAAGGTCAGTGCAAATCAACCACACTAGTCAGTCATACGGGCCAGGCAGTGGTTGCACACACTTTTAATCCCAGCAGCCACACTAGTTAGCTAAAAGCTGGGCAGTAGTGGTGCACACCTTTAATCCCAGCACTAGAGAGGAATATAAAATGGGAAGAGACAGGTCTCACTCTTAGTCTCATGCTGAGGATTCATTGAAGCAGGATCGCCATTTTGATTTGAGGCAGAGGTAAGAGGGAGTGGTTGACTGCCTTGCTTTTCTGATCTTCGGTTTGAACCCCAATACCTGTCTCTGGGTTTTTATTACTCATGTTACATTTGGTGCCCAACATTTGGGGTATGAATTCCCTAAAATGTCAGTGGCACAGGCTGACAGGCTGGAGCTGTACTTGGGCTCCAGCTCCACCTGGCTAGGCTTTCTTTTCTTTTTTTCCACAAGCCTCTGAGTGAGTTTGGGATTTTCCTGTTGTAGCCTCTCTGAAACAGTCTCCAGCTGCCACCCAAACTCCAGAAGCACCGGGCTCCAGACACCACAAGTCTCAATGGCCCTAGACTGGCTGGTTTTGCCTTCAGGTAGCCCTCACCACACATGTTTTTTCTGAACCCCTATGCGTTTTTCGGATAGCCACCCGTGTGTCTCTGTCTCTGTCTCCCCCCCCCATCATGGGCTATGGGCTCTCCCTGAACCTCCTTCTCTAGCTGCTGCCAAACTAGGTAGCTGCCTTGAAATCCAGTCAGGCTTTAAGTGTTCTATGCAACAGCAATAAGCCCCACATCTTCATCAATATCATCAGTAGATTTGGTAAGACAATCCAGAATACTTAAAGAGAGGAATTAGTTAAAATAAAGAGGTTTTTTTTTCCACATTAAAAAAATGGGAAAAATCTTTACAATGTAGGGATTTGGGTCTCTGTATGAGAAAATGATAGACTGAAAATGTAACAATTAAATGAGAAGATATATAATTTAGAAGGGATTTATGTAATGTTGATTGTAAACACTATCAGATTTATCATTTTCATCTTATCACTAAAAAGTTGGTTAATCTGAGTGCTAAAGTGCAGGCCTTAGAAAAACCCAATAAAACAGATCACAGAGATATTCAAATCAAGACAGAGGAATTTAATGCATTATAATTGCATTATAAGAATAGAGAGGAACAGCCTAAGCTTTTCAGACAATCAATCTTAATATATCCAGTAAGCTTACAGGAATTGCCAAATGGCAGAGGCTCTTTTACAGCTAACTGTACTCCCGTGCCAATGTTAGATTTAAGGAGATTCAAGGAAGGAATAGTCTCATATGGCATGCATTCACCTTTTGTGAAACAAATATTAAACTCATGGTCAGTTTGTAATAGAATGATCCCTAAAGAATGGTTAGAATTGGTTAAAGGTGTTTTAGAGTCAGGTCCAAAATTACAATAAAGTATGTGGTTCAGAGAAGAGGCTAAGACTATTGAACAATGAACTAAATCTCCCAAGATCAAATTCTTGGAAAAGGAGAATATGCTACTATAAAAAGATAAGCTGTATATGATGACCACACCCTGGATTTATGCTGCACAGCAGCTTTGAATGCTTGGGACAGAACTGGAGAAAAGGAAAGAAAATTGAGTCATTTACTAAAGTTATACAGGGCCCAAAGGAAGCTTTTACGGATTTCTTACAAAGATTGACTTCAGCAGTAAATAGAATGATACCAAATCCAGAAACTAGACAAATAATAATTGAATCTCTAGCTTTTGAAAATGTTATTTCTCAATGAAAAGGGATAATTAGGCCACTAAAAACAAGGTCAGCATCTTTGGAGGAATGGATTTGAGACATTATTAATATTGAATCTTATGACCATGATGATGCATGGATAGTAGAGGAGATTTCCAGAGGTTGGGGAAAAAGACAAAATGTCAAATGTAATAATTGCAGCAAACAAGGTCACTAAAGTGATTTTAGACAGGGCATTCCTAGAAACAATGTTGTTTTCTAAGAATAATCCATTCACAACCCCCTTCCCTTCTGGATTATGCAGGTGTGGCAAAAGCGGGCATTAGACTAATGAATGTGGGTCAACGAGTAATATTCCAGGTAATCCTTGGCCACTGGGAAACTCCATGAGGGGCCTCTCATAGGTCCCTATGCCAAAATCAATTCAGTCATTTCCTGCCATCATAGAGGAAACTCCTTCCCAGATCAATTAAAAAACCTAATGCTGATTGTAGAAAACCATACTGCTCTGGATAATAGAACAGCTATAGAAGAAAAAAAAATCAGGAGAAACCATAAAGCAAGTATTTTTGAAAACTCCTAAAAGTGAACAATGACCAAAATAAAAAATGTGAATAAATGACATTGTCATTGTAGGTCTGGTAGACACAGGTATGGATGTAATAATAATTTCATCAGAAATTTGGCATCCAAATTGGCCTCTTCAGGATGTAAATTTTCTGTTTTGAGGGATTGGAACTTTATCTCAGGTAAAGCAGAGTGTGAGATGGGTTAATGTATAGGGCCAGAAGGACAGAGAGGAATATTAAAACCACATGTGGCTAACATAACAATGAATTTTTAGGGACATAATTTGTTACAGCAATGGAATACTCAGGTTAACATTTCCCCAATCTTACAAACAAACCATAAATTAACATATGTTTCTGGGAAAAATATTACAAGATATTTTAAAGGACAGTCACCAACTATTCAGGTGGTACAAGAACAGGGCACAACAGCTGTTAATATTTCAAAGTCACCAATAGCCCTACCTTTAAAATGGTTGATGGAAAACCCTGTATGGGTTTCACAGTGGCCTTTAACAATAAACTGCAGGCTTTAGAACAGCTGGTACAGGAGCTACTAGATGCTCACCATGTTGAAGAATCAACTAATCCTTGGAATTCTCCTGTAATTGTTGTTAAAAAGAAATCTGGAAATGGAGAATGGTAACAGATTTAAGAGCTGTTAATAAGATGATTCAGCCAATGGACTCTCTACAGTCTGGCATTCCTTTGCATTCTTTATTACCTAAAGTATGGTCTCTTAAAATTACTGATTTAAAAGATTGTTTCTTCACTATACCTTTACAAGAAAAAGGCAGAGAAAATTTGCCTTCACAGTGCCTACTTATAATAATTCTCAGCTTGCTAAACAATATCAATGGAAGAGTCTCCCATTTAACAGTGAATGTTAAATAGCTCTACTCTGTGTCAATGTTTTGTAAGACAGCCATTGGAAATGATACATAAGCAATTTCTTGAAGCTATAGTTTACCATTACATGGATGACATTTTGTTATCTGATTCAAATGCAGAATACTTTAGAAAGTTTGAATAAATAAAGAAAATTTTGCCTTGTTGGGCAATTACAAATTGCTCCTGAAAAAAACAGAAGAGGAGATTCTATTCATTATTTAAGTTATAAAATAGGTTTACAAAATTTAGACCCTAAAAGGTGCAAATTAGGAGATATAGATTACAGATACTTAATGACTTCCAAAAATTGTTAAGAGACATTTCCCATCTGCGGCACACTATTGGGATAGGTCCTGATGACCTGACTAATTTAAACAAAACCTTAGATGGTGACAAGGGCTTAAAGAGTCCCAGGGAATTATTAGCCGAATCTGAGAGAGAATTGATTTTGATAGAAGAGAAATTATGGAAGGCACATGTGGATTGTGTGGATCCAAAGCCTAACTGCATTCTGGTCACATTACCCTCCAAACATTCCCCTTCAGGAATTTCAATGCAGAGGGAAGCTATTATCTTAGAATGGATCTTTTTTCTACATAAACCAAGTAAAAAAATTAAAAGCTTATGTGGAAAAGGTCTCTGAGTTAATTCTATGAGGAAAATTGAGACTTCATCAATTAGTAGGAATAGACCCAGCAGAAACTATAGTACCTTTTAATAATGATGAAATTGACAAATTATGGGGAAAAAGTGAATCCTGGTAAAGAGCTTGTAGTACTTTTTTTGAGAGATTAAAAATAACTATCACAAAAGCAAGAGAATTCAACTTATGAAGAGAACTAACTTGATTCTTTCTCTCATTGTACGGGACACTTCAATAAGTGGAGCCTCTACATTCTATATTGATGCAAATAAATAAGGAAAGGCAGGTTACAAATCAGAAGATCTAAGTAGATCAAAGCCCTTATGATTCTGTTCAAAAGTCAGAATTATATGTTATTCTCATGGTACTAAAGGATTTTTAAAGAATCCCTCAACATAGTTACTGATTCACAATATGCAGAAAGAGTTGTTTTTGCATATTTAAAGAAATGAATTTATACCAGATGATGCAGAATTAACATCATTATTTATTCAGTTACTAGATATAATCAGGAAAAGGCATCCTCCCATATACATAACACATATTCGATCCCAAATGGATCTGCCAGGTCCTCTAGCACAAGGTAATGCAGTATTGATGGGAAATGTACTGAAGGCCTCAGAATTTCATTAAAAAGATCATGTCAATATAAAGGTTTAAAAAAATTTTTCAGGCAGGTAGTGGTGGTGCACGCCTTTAATCTCAGCACCTGGGAGGCAGAGGCAGGCAGATCTCTGTAAGTTTGAGGCCAGTCTGGTCTACAAGAGCTAGTTCAGGGACAGGTACCAAAAGCTACAGAGAAACCCTGTCTCAAGAAACTGATGTAGGAGGCAGAAAGGGATGATAAAGACCCCCAGAAATAGATTGTATAATGCTTTATTAACTTAGTATCTTCTAAATGCCAGTGAGAAAGAAACAACAGCTGCAGAGAGACATTGGATAGTAGAAAAAAACTACAGAATCAAATCATCTGATATACTTTAAAGATTTACTGACTGCTGGGTGATGGTGGCACATGCCTTTAAGCCCAGCACTCAGGAGGCAGAGGCAGATGGATCTCTGTAAGTTCAAGGACAGCCTGGTCTACAGAGGTAGTTCCAGGATAGGCTCTTAAGCTACAAAGAAACCTTGTCTTGAAAAACCAAAAAAAAAAAAAAGAAAAAGAAAAAAGAAAAGAAAAAGAAAAAAAAGATGCATTTCCTCAGAATGGAAACCAGGACATGTTATGTTTCTATAGGAGAGAAAAGGCTAAACTGATAAAAAAAAATTCTATTTGAACAAGAGATACCTCTTAATTAGAAGAGATGATAGTCCATTAAGAACCATGGCCAATTAATCTAAACTAACTTATAAAACTAACAAATGCTTTTAATTTGATCACATATACCTTGCCAAAAGAGAATCTCTTCAAAATCAGGGTTGGGGAAGGGTTTTTTGATTTTGTATGTTCAGGAGAATAAAGGTACCCAAAGAATCTGAAGAACACAGGACAAATGAGACAACTGAACAACAACAAAAAATCATACAGAAAAAATATGTCTCAAGAAAAAGAGTAAAATGGCCTATTGGTATATAACATTTCCAACAGGATAAAATTTTATAAATCTTCCCAGATGTTTGTTTCTGCTATTCTCTACAGACATATAATGCAATTGGTCTTTTTGTAGTCCCAGTCTAACTAAAAATTAAAGCTGGTTTTAGTTGTAGTGTGGCTCTCTTCTTCTCTAAACCCAAGCATGCTTACTAAAGTGAAATCCAAAAATCTCTGTCTCATGTCAGAAGAGCCACCTGATATGGGACAGAAGAAAACAAATATTTAAGGACTATTATATGGCTACTAATATACATTTCTATCTTGTTCAAGGTACTGTACTTATATAGTTCATTTAACTTTGTAATCAAATTTTTAGTCCTTGAAAGTTATTATTACCAACTATTTAGGATAATAAGAAAATACAGGTTAGTAAATAGTCAACTGTTAAAAATCTAACTTGTAGTCACATTAGATATGTTTTCAAGGTCAAACAGAGATACATTTTTAAATAGACAGGTCATCTTCAAACACTTCAGAGATCTACAGAATATGGCATTTAAGGTGTCTTAATATCATTGGTTCTCTTTTCTTTTCTTTTTATGACAATGAGGCATATCTGCTCCTGGCAGCACCAATCTGCCTCAGAGAAGATAATGGACATCAAAGAAACTCCACATGGAATTTGCTTTCTTTGTGGCAAACGTAAGCCACTAACTGGGCAAGAAAGTAGTCTTGCCTCAACTGCTGACAGTATGCTGTCCTAATGGGACAAAGCAGGACACAAAAGAAAGTGACCACTAAACCTTGCCCAGACAAGGTAGGACAGTCCTTCAAAAACCCTGCTTCATAGAAGAGTTTGTCAGACATTCTAGGCCTGTAGGCTGAAGATGGATGCCCCAACATTGCAGAGGAACTTTGAGTGACTGTCCAGGAAGTCAACTGTTTCTGCCATTTCTCACAATTTTTGGAAGTTGCTTGCTTGTACGTATTGCTTAATTAGTTAATTAATCATAATCAGTTAATATTATTTCCTTCTTGGGTCTCTGAGGGAGCTGAAGACTAGATAGTTATTTGTCAAATCCAAATGGACTAGACATTGTTGATGTAGTTATTGGCTGTATATATTGTATATAGTTATTGTATATAGTTTTCTTATATTAGTTATAGCCTTCCTTTTTTATTTTAGACAAAAAGGGGAAATATAGTGATATATTATTTCTGTTTTTCGTAAATAAAGCTTGCCTGAAGGTCAGTGCAAAGCAGCCACACTAGTCAACCATATAGGCCAGGCAGTGGTTGCACACACCTTTAATCCCAGCGGCCGCACTAGTTAGCCATAGAGGCTGGGTGGAGCACACCTTTAATCTCAGCACCAGAGAGGAATACAAGACAGGAGGAGACAGCTCTCACAGTCTTATTCTGAAGATTCATGGGGGGCAGGATCACCATTTCAGTTTGAGGTAGCCATAAGAGCCAGTGGCTGGCTGCTTTGTTTTTCTGATTTTCAGGTTGAACCCCAATATCTATCTCTGAGTTTCTATTGCTTTGTGCTACAGGGTATTCTTTCAAATGCAAAATGTAATGATTATTTGGAATATTTAGGAAACTAATCCATTGAGGAGTTTCACAGAATTTTTAACGTTTCAGAGTAAAAAATTTAAATAATAATTTGAAATTAAAAAAAAAAACTCTGGGTCCCCCTGTACTCTGGTTATTTCTTCAAACAGTTTGAATTTTTCACCTAAAACTCAAACCCTTCTTTGTTGAGGTCACTGACCCTATGAGCTGTGAGATGCTGCTGCTATCAAGGGCACCTTGCAGAGTGAGCGCCAACTGAGTGCCCATCATCCTGCAGTTCCATCTGTGCTTGTTGGCATTAGCAGATTCACTGAACCTTTGAAAAGAGTCTCATGGAGAGATGCACAGGGTTGCTGAGCCTCTGCCTATCCACTCCGCACGACCCCCAGCCTGCTTTCGCCTTTGATGTACATCATCTTACTGCATCACGAGTGTGCCAGAAGCTGGCTGTGGCTTGGCAACGGGGGTCTGCTTCTTGAATGGCATCTTAGCACACTATGACCTATGTGTGTGTGCGCAGGTGGGAAGGCAGCCTTGGGCTGATGCCCATCTACATCCTCTGATGCCATCTACATGATTTTTGAGATAGGGTCTCTTGTTGGCCTGGAAGAAACTTTCTTAGTTTCTCTTCCTGTTGCTGTGATAAAGCGCTCTGGTAAACACAAAAGTACTCTGGTAAAAACAAGGAGACAGGGTTTATTGTGGCCTACAGTTCAAGGGCACAGTGAAGCAAGGCAGAGATGTCAAGGCCACAGGAGCTTCAAGCACCTGGTTACATCCCATCAACACAAGAAGAGGAATGCAGTGCTGTGGCTCAGTTCCCTTTACACAGTTCAGAATTCCAGCAAGGGAATGGTGCCACCCATAATGAGTGGGTCCTCCCACCTCACTTAGCATAATCAAGAGTCCCACATGAGCTTCCCTAGAGGCCCGTCTCCTAGGTGATTCTAACACCCATCAAGTTGTTGAGCTGACAGTAACTACTACATGTCATGGGACTCAACAGTGAGGCTAGGCTGGGGCTCTCACGACTGTCTTCCTGACACAAGGTTACAGGAACATGGTGCTACACCTAATTTTTTCACATGGACACTGGGGATTGAATTCATTCATGTCATCAGACTTGCACAGTAAGAATTTTATTGACCAGACTATCTCCTCAGACCAACATTTAGATTCCCTGTTTCACTTACATGATCCAGCCCATTGGCTCGACTCAACCTCAGTACTCCTTGGTTGTCATGGGTTGAGAAAAACCTATCAGGTTTAAGATTCATGGCAGAACACATGTGTCTTAGCTTTGCACAGCTTTGGGTGACTTTCAGTATTATCTTTATTTACAGAGCCATGTATGTGCATCTTGGCCACACCCACTATAGGAATAGTGTGTGTACACATTAACTTGACAAGCATCTACCCATGTCCCATGATGCCTCACCCTGATGAAAGCCAGATGCCCAGCATGGTGGCATGTGCCGATAGTCCCAACACTTAGGAGGCTCAGGCAGGAGGATCATTGTGAGTTTGAGGCTAGTCAGGACTACACAGTAAGACTGTCTCAAAAAGTATTGTGGGTGAGTGTGTGAGATGTCTTAGTGGGTAAAGGCACTCTTGGTGAGCCTGATGACCTGAATTCAATCCCTAGAATCCACAAGGTGAAAGGAGAGAGTCCACTCCCACAAGCTGTCCTCTGACCTTTATAGACGCTCACGACAATCTCATGCCCTACACTGAAGTGACCTGACAGGCAGCTGTGCCACCATGATTGACAGGATCTAGCCTATTCCTGGAGCGGTTTGGGGAAAACATGTTTGAATTCAGAAGCAAAAAAAAAGGGCTGGGCTGTTGAGTTTCTGGAAAGGTCCTGTGTACTGAAACAGCAATAAAAACAAGCTGATCCATCTGGACTAAGCTGGAAAAACAAAGGCAGGGCGGAGAGCTCTGCTGGGAAAAAGCCAGGCTCATGCTTGATATCCTTCAGGTTATTACTGTCTGAAGAATTAGAAGCTTGTCTTTAGAGGGTTTACAGACTGGCATCTGTAGGTTTTACACATGCGCCTGGGCAAATTTTCAACGCTATGTGTGATGCTGACAGCAAACACTGAACCACTGTGGTCTGAAAACTCATCTGGTTTAAACGGCACCTGCGAGACCATGGAGTGTGCTTGAAGTTAGAAGACAGGAATATCAAGACAGATCCAGAGAGTGACTGGAGGTGGAAGGTCCGGGGATTGGTGGCTAGCACTTGTGTGGCATTGACAAATAATCCATGTTGGCCTTTGGTCCTGAGACTGCAGCGCTGCCCAGAAATTTTCTCACTGGGTTGGGGGGAGACTGAGAGAGAATGTCTGCAAACTGCACCACGAAGTCCACTAAATCTTCTAAGGGTTAAAAATAGCTGTGTGCTGTTTTCAGGTATGGAGTGGGCTGAATGAGTCTGACGTGATTTAGTCTTCAAATATACAATGTTCAGAATTAATCAAATAGAAGAGCAAAGATGCCTGTGGTGGTTTGAATGACCCCCATGGACTCATGTTTGAACGCTTCACCCATAGGGAGCAGCTCTACTAAGAGGTGTGACCTTGTTAAAGGAAGTGTGTCACTGTGGAAGCAGGCTTTAGGGTCTTCCTTATGCTGAAGGTAGGGCTTGTGTCACAGTCTTCTGCTGCCGCTGCCTTCGAATCAAGAACTCTCAGCTCCTTCTCCAGTACCATGTCTGCCTACATGCTGCCATGTTTACCCCCATGATAAATGGACTAAACCTCTGAAACTGTAATCTAGCCTCATTTAAATGTTTCTTTTATAAGAGTTGCTGTGGTCTGTAGTAGCTTTCTTTTGGGCCACCAGCCAGCTCCCAAATCATAACATGGAGACTTATTATTTATTAGTCGTGACTGCTTGGCCTTATCCTATGATTCTCCCACTAGCTCTGTATGCTGTGAATGTCATTGGTTAATAAAGAAGCTGCTTTGGGCCTATTGTAGCACAGAATAGGGCAAGGCAAAAATTCCAAGCAGACAGAGGAACAAGGGAGTAGGTGAAGACAGTTAGAAGCCATGTAGCCACTGTAAGAGACAAATGCCAGGTGCAGAATGAAACCTTACTGGTAGGCCACAACCATGTGGTGATACACAGATTAACAGAAATGGGTTAATTTAAGATATAAGAGTTAGCCAATAAGAATTGTAACCTAATAGGCCAAGCAGTGTTATAATAATACAGTTTCTGTGTGATTATTTTGGGTCTNTGGTGATACACAGATTAACAGAAATGGGTTAATTTAAGATATAAGAGTTAGCCAATAAGAATTGTAACCTAATAGGCCAAGCAGTGTTATAATAATACAGTTTCTGTGTGATTATTTTGGGTCTGGGTGCCCGGGAAACAAACGAGCAGCCTCTGCCAACAGCTCTTATAACTTATTTTATCCTGTTTCTCTTCATATACATCTTATCTCAGGGCCTTTTTCCTCTCTCATTCTGTATGTCCTACTCCATGTCTATCTGTCTGTCAGCTGCCTGCCTGGCTGGCCCTGGGTGTCTCCCTCTCTTTCTCTCTTTTTCCCCCTCTCTCTCTTCTCTCCTTCTACTTATTCTGTTACTGCCAGACCCACCTATCCCTCTACAGCCTCGCTATTGACCATTAAGCTTTTTTTTTGTTTGTTTGTTTGTCTTATTTTTCGAGTCAGGGTTTCTTTGTAGCTTTGGAGGTGTCCTGGAACTAGCTCTGTAGACCAAGCTGGCCTCGAATTCACAGAGATCCACCTGCCTCTGCCTTCCGAGTGCTGGGATTAAAGGCATGCACCACCACTGCCCGGCAATCATTAAGCTTTTTATTAGATCAATCAGGTGCCTTAGGCAGGCAAGGTGAAACAGCAACACATATTTACATAATTGAAGTAATATTCCACAACAACAACTTGCATTGTCATCTAGCCCTCACATTCATGCCTACACACTTATACACATTCTCTCACACATGCACCTGCACACACATGAAAATTCATACACATATGCACATGCACACATATGAGGATGTCTTTGAACTACACAGACTGAAACAATGATTCTAAAAATGCCTATCAACTCCCACGTTGCCTATCTTGTGTGGAAGGAAAATTAAGCTGACTTTTTTTTTTGTCTACTGTAGAAATAGCAGGAGCAGAACCATCAGCAATGTTTAATCATTCTCTGGATCTTACAGCTACTGACTAAAAGAATGTCTAATCATGAGGCCAGCATGGTGCCAGAACAGAGCACAGGGGTGTGAGAATGAGTGCTGAGCTCTACACAACCAGCTATAACTGGGAATGAGAACACTACCCCTCTTTACCCTCCTAAAATATGATGGTTGACAAGGTGATGGATGATGGGACTATCAGTTCTGAAACCAACAGCTGAAAAGAGCCTAATGAGATTCTGGGTGAGCAAAGAAATGTTGGACTGAATCAATGAGCAGCCAACCAAGGCTCTGTCCGGGGCCGTGTGACAGGTGAGGTATCTGCCAAACAATGCAGCTGACACTGTTACAGGTCATATGATTGCCATGTTAGTGGAAAGCCACACTTATCCACAGGTCCAGAAAATTCCCTTGCCTAGTTTTCGGTGTCTCAAATCTAAGGCAAATCATACACCCGGGATTTACAGGTCAGAGTTCTGCTGATCTACAGATAGTGGTCCATGTCAAGACATGAAGGGCAGACAGAGATGGTCAGTGCTCTCCTAATTCAATTCACTCTCATGGATAATACCGTGTAGGACAAAGCTTTGGTAGCTTATGAATTTCCAAGGAAGTGAACCCAATTTTCTCTTGAAGTTTCTTTTACAAAAATTCGTGAAAACCCCATAAATTTAAAAGCCTTTGACATATTTTCCTACCAATTAACAACTCTTCAGTTTAACACTAAAATCACAAGCAGAAAGGTCAACATATCAAAGAAAGAAATGCTTGTGGGGTCAGGGCTTCTGTTTTGAAAGTTAGGAAGTCAGGTTTTAAACACAAGTTAGAACAAATTGAAAATCGTTAAGAAAGAGTAATTAGTGGGTGGATGGGACTTTGTAATGGCTGTCACTTCCTTGGAGTCTTCTGTAAGGAAATTCTGGGTTGTCTGTATGGGTAATCAATATACATAAAAGATGAAGGCATCCTGGGTTCACTACAATGAGGTCATGCAGTGGTGACAGGCACTGCTTAATAGAAAAACAAAGGTGCATCTTTTGGGGGGTATAAATTATGCCACCAGCAATTATAGCCTGCCGTTCCTACACCTTGGTTCAGCAGGTAATTAGCAAACAACCCAGCTTTGTGGACCTAAGTTCCACTCCAGGTGCATGTTCATGGAAGAGCGACTTTGTGGGATGGCCACGCCCCAGAAGCCAAATGACGAGCACTCATATCAGTCAATGAGCAAGAATGGGGCTACTGAAAACAGGAAAGTCAGAGGACCAGGCGCTCTCACAGCACTGAAACCCGACCAGTGGCTTGATGTAAAGAGATCCTGTTGGGGACTGCAGACTCCGAGGCCTTGAATTTTCTGGAGTAAATAACTTGTTTTCCTGTGCTTTCAGCTGCTCTGGGCACGAGACCCTCATGAGTTCCTGATGGCAGGGGAGTGGTTTCTGGTGGGCTTGCAGCTGAAAAATCCTGAGAGTTAGGGCGTGGCCATTAGTCAAGTAGAGTCCTATATAAGCTACCCTGGAACATTCTTGTTTCAAGGATGACCTGTATCTGTGTGTGTATGTGTTTCAATCTCCAGCCCCTAGCCCCGACTCGCAAACCGTCCTGTGATGTACGGGCAGTACGGTACAAGATCCAAGAGCCCTGACGACTCCTGACTCTACAGGATCCCTGACGCATCCAGGACCCAAGAAATGAACCACTGCAGGCGAGTGAGAAGGCCGGGTGTCACATTTTCACAAACTCAAAGGCTATAATGGTTCTCTGAGATCTTTACTGTCCTTTGTGGGTTTTAGTTTTGTGTGTGTATGTTTGTGTATGTGTGTGTGTATACACATGTGCATGTGCATGAGCATATTTATGTATACAGAAGTGCACATGCATGTACAAATAGATGTGCATGCCTGTGAAAGTCAGGGGACCATACCTCAAGTGTTGTTGTTCAGGGACTGTCCACCAGGGTCCCTCACTGGCCTTGAGCAGCCAAGAAGGAAGTGACCCTCAAGGCCCTGCCTGCCTCCCTGTCCCGAGTACGGACATTGCAAGTGTGCATATCACACCGGCTTTTTTATGTGGATTCTGGGGTCAATTTCAGGTCCTAATAAGCCTTTTACCTACTGAGGGATCTCCTCAGGCCCGCCTTTTGTTTGTGAGTGTACCCTTCAGGCTTCAGTGTCAGTTAACAGCATTCTAGACTGCTTTCCAGCTTTCCCAACCAGCTACCAGCACAATCCACAAGACACTTCCCCTAGCTTCCTGTTGGAGGATTGGCACGTTGCTGGGAACCAGCCTCAGCAGAGAAGTGGGTCTTGAATCTGGGATGTCTGGAAGATGAAATGAGTACATGTGCACAGGATTCTGATGCAAGTTGACAGGCTATCAGCTGCAGGGCAGCTTGCTTCTGCTTCTTTTTCTTCTTCTTTTTCTTCTTCTTCTTCTTCTTCTTCTTCTTCTTCTTCGTCTTCTTCGTCTTCTTCGTCTTCTTCGTCTTCGTCTTCTTCTTCTTCTTTGTCTTCTTCCTCCTCCTCTTCTTCCTCCTTCTCCTCCTCCTCCTTCTTCTGCCCCGAGCTTCAAACCTCAGTCTTCTATTGTGAAATTTGTACAAGGAAAATGATTCTTTTTCCTTGCCACAGGTCAATCATTTCCTGGGCAGAGCAGTTCACAAGAAGTACAAAAATTCTTTGAAGTCAGAGCATCATCATTCATTATGACATTTTCCAATTCCCAAGCCCCATGCCAGCAACTATATTCTTAATTCTTGTCTGAGTTAATCATAAAACAACTTCTGAGGCTTTTACCTCAGAGACTAACTACTTGCAGTTACAGAAGCATAGTTCAGTGGGTTTTACTCCATTGTCATACTTTTCCCATTGTTGTTCCCCAAAATTCTAATTTTGATTTATAAAGCCATAGGCAGCCATCCCTAAAGCCCTAGGTTCCTCAGAAACTTTATTCATCATAGCCAAGTTCTTTTCTGTTTTAGTATAATTCTTTTGCCAAGTTTTATAATCAGGTAAAAAACAATTGTTTCATTTTCCCCAATTCTTTCATCAGTCAGGTTTCCCCTCCATAACCTGCTTTACAGCTTCAATGCCTGCCCACTCTATCAGATAAGGAGGACTCATATTATCGTACATCACATCCTTATTTTTAAAAGCCACTGGTGTGGAAGGAGAAAAAGAACATGAAGAACATGTGTACTAGTAGAACTGCTATAACCAGAATCATCTGTAACACTGCCAAATGAGTTTGCAGGTGCCATGGAAGCAGTCCTCTGGGCTCATAGGTGTTTTCTCCTTGGCCTTCAAGTAACAAGCTCATTTAGTAGCCACTGGGTTGCCTGGAGGGAATTGCTTCCTGCATCTCAGGAACT
>LOEQ01000193.1:356413-373779 GCA_001685075.1 Bramus lutescens | reverse complement strand
CTGCACACGGGGGGGGGGCGCTATGCTTTGCCGTCTCCAGCAGTATGTGTTGGTATTAAGCCCTGGGTTCAATCCCCAGTAGCCAATAGATAAGAAATAAATAATCCAATAGAGGAGAAATCCCCCAATGCATCATTAATCTATCTTTCAAAACTGTTAAGGCCTAGTTAGAGCAATAAGACAACAAAGAGATCAAGGGGATACAAATTGGAAAGGAAGAAGTCAAACTTTCATTATTTGCAGATAATATAATAGTATAATAAGTGATACCAAATATTCTACCAGGAAACTCCTACAGCTGATAAACACCTTTAGTAATGTGGCAGGATACAAGATCAACAAATAAAAATTAATTAGCACTCCTATATACAAACGATATAAGAGTTGAGATAGAAATCAGAGAAACATCACCCTTTACAATAGCCACAGACAACATAAAATATCTTGGACTAACACTAACCAAAGAATTGAAAGACCTGTACGACAAGAGAACTTTAAGTCTTTGAAGAAAGGGATTGAAGAAGATATCAGAAAATGGAAAGATCTCCTATGCTCTTGGGTAGGAAGGAGCAACATAATAAAAATGGCAATCTTAGCAAAAGCAATCTACAGATTCAATGGAATCCCCATCAAAATCCCAACACAATTCTTCACAGACCTCAAAAGAACAATACTCAATTTCATATGGAAGAACAAAATAGCCAGGAGAGCCAAAACAATCCTGAACTTCTGGAGACATCACCATCCTTGACATCAAGCTCTATTACAGAGCTACAGCAATGAAAACAGCTTGGTATTGGCATAAAAACAGACACAAGTGGACCAATGGAATCGAATCAAAGACTCTGATATTAATACATACGCCTATGAACACCTGATTTTTGACAAAGAAGCTAAAATTACACAATAGAAAATAGAAAGCATCTTCAACAAATGGTGCTGGCATAACTGGATGTCAACATGTAGAAAAATGCAAATAGATCCATATCTATCCCCATGCACAAAATTCAAGTCCGAATGGATCAAAGAAAGACATCAACATAAATCCAGCCACAATGAACCTCATAGAAGAGAAAGTGGTAAGTAGCCCTCAATGCATGGGCATAGGAGAACACTTACAACACCAGTAGCAAAGACACTGAGAGAAACAATAAATAAATGGGACCTCCTGAAACTGAGAAGCTTTTATAGGGCAAAGGACACAGACAATAAGATGAAATGGTAGCCCACTGAATGGGAAAAGATCTTCACTAACTCTATATCAGACAGAGGACTAATCTATAAAATATATAAAGAACTCAAGAAACTAGACATCAAAATACCAAAAAATCCCATTAAAAATAGAGTACAGATCTAAACAGAATTCTCAAGAGAAGAATCTCAAATGTCTGAAAGACACTTAAGGAAATGTTCAAAATCCTTAGCCATCAGGGAAATGCAAATCAAAACGACTCTGAGATACCATATTATACCTGTCAGAATGGCTAAGATAAAAAACACCAATGACATCTAATGCTGGAGAGGATGCAGAGTAAGGGGAACACTCCTGCATTGCTGGTGGGAGTGCAAACCTGTACAGACACTTTGGAAATCAGTGTGACTGGTTCTCAGAAAATTTGGAATCAATCTACCTCAAGACCCAGCAATACCACTCTTGGACATATACCCAAAGGATGATTAATCATATACAAGGACATTTGCTTGATTATGTTCATAGCAGCAATTTTTATAATAGCCAGAGCCTGGAAACAACCTATGTTCCCTTAATCAAAGAATAGATAAAGAAAATGTGGTACATTTACACAGTAAAGTACTACTCAATGGTAAAAAAAAAAAGAAAGAAAAAAATGATATCTTGAAATTTGCATACAATAAAAAACAATCCTTAGTGAGGTAACCTAGAACCAGAAAGACAAACACTGTATGCACTCACTCATAAGTGAATATTAGACTTAAAGCAAAGGATAACCAGGCTATAATTCATTATCACAGAGAAGCTAGGTAAGAAGGAGAACCCTAAGAGAGAAATACATGGATCCCTCTGGAAAGGGGAAATAGACAAGACCTCCTGAGAAAATTGGGAGCACAGTGGGAAGGTGAGGGAGGAGAGAAGGGAAGCAGTGAGGAGACCATGAGGGAACAGGATGGATGAAATGGGGGAAGAACAGAGAGAGAGAGCAAGGAAAGAGATAGCTTGATTGAGGAAGCCCTTATGGAGTTAGCAAGAAACCTGGCACTAGGGAAATTCCCAGGAATCCACAAGCATGACTCCAGCTAAGACCCTAAACAATAGTGAAGAGGGTGCCTGAACTGGCCTTCCACTATAATCAGACTGATGACTACCTTAGTTGTCATCATAGAACCTTCATCCAACAACCAATGGCAGCAGATGCAGAGATCCGCAGCTAAGCACTGGGCCGAGCTCCCAGAGTCCAGTCAAACAGAGGGAGGAGTGATAATATTAGCAAAGGGGTCAAGAAGACCATGATAGAGTTACCCACACCAACACTTGACCTGAGCTAGTGGGAGCTCACTGACTCTGGACTGATAGAGGGGGAATCTGCTTAGGACCAAATTAGGCCCTCTGAATGTGGGTGACAGCTGTGTGGCTTAGGCAGTCTGTGGGGCCACTGGCAGTGAGATCAGGATTTATCCCTAGTGTTTGAACTGACTTTTGGAGCCCATTCTCTTAGCAGAGATACCATGTTCAGCCTAGATACAGGGGGGAGGATCTTGGTCCTGCCTCAAGGTGATGTGTCAGACTTTGTTGACTCCCCATGGGAAGCCTTACCCTCTCTGAGGAGTGGATGGGGGTGGGTGAAAGGTGGGGGAAGTGGGAGGAGGGGAGGTAGAGGGAACTGGGATTGGTATATAAAATGAGAAAAAAAATTCTTTCAAAAATATAAATAGAAAAAAAAAAACCTGTCAAAGCCATCCCAAGCTAGGTATCCTGGGAAACTTCCATAGCCAAGACAAACCTAAGATAATATGATTGATATATTGGTAGGATCTCAGAAGAGAAAACAAAGGAAAACACTGGGGGGTTAGGGAATTCTGAAGAAGCTGTGGCCTTTTACTAGTCTGTCAATACCGGTTCACTGGCGGTAGGAAGACGCCACTAATAGTGGGACCGCGGGAGGGAGGCAGATGCGGTGGACAGTCTTTGAGGTTTACTTGTTCGATTTTCCTATCAACATAAATGTGTTTTAAAAATAGAGCCCATTAATGGAAAAAAATTAAAAAAGGGGCAAAATTAAATCATAAAACAAAACAGTAAACTGTTACTCTGTCTTTTTTAACTGGCCACAAGTAAACAGTGCCTGTAGATGTCTTGACCACTCTGTGACTGTCAACACTAGCAGCGTTGCTTGCTCCTGCTCTAAGCACAGGCCGTCGTAGATACTAGCAAGAGGAGATAAAAACCCCACTTGCAGGAGTCCCGGGGCTGATCCATGAAGGGTCCCCAGGTAAGCCCTTCTAAGTAGCCCCATGTTCCCCTTCATTTCCCAGCTTCCCTTGCAGTTAGCGAGGCCTTTCTGAGAAGTTCTAGCCAGTGTGTACATAGACGTCATGTGTGACACTTGTGGCTGAGGAAGTGAAACCCAGTTGGGCTGTACTCTGCTCCCTTGTAAACTGACCCTCAAACTGTAGGCCACTTGAGATGGAGGCTGCATGATCCCACAAGACAGAGCGAGAAATTGTACAACAGTCAGCCAACAACACTTTGGTGGTGAATCAACCAAGGTTCACTGCTCTACACTCACGTGACTGCATTCCGCAAACACACTCCTTCCGAGCTGCAAGCATCTGCATCCCAGAACTCTGGGACTTACCACAGGCGATAGTCCAATAGACGAGAGAATCTGGAGTCTGGTACAGGATTCGGTACGGTGCGACACGGGCGCTGGAGTCCAACACTACATCAAGAGTACCCACTAGGAGGCCTGGAGGTGGAGAAGTGGGAAACAAGTCAGGATCTCCATGCCAGAATCCCAAGTCATCAGCGTGAGCTTGGCCTGAGATACCTCGGACTAAGCTGGGGAACCAGGCCTAAGTATCTGATTTGCTGTGTCAGGATGCTCCACCTGTATTTTAATCTGCCAAACTTTTCTTTTGAGTTCAAAAATTTAGAACAACTCAGCTCAAACTACTAACTTTCTACTACGTTCAAGACAAAGGCTGAGGGTGCGAGAATCCCCAGGGTACCATCAAAGGAAGACAGGGTGGGCACGTGTGAGGCCGATTCTCACATGTAGTAGTTCTTGGCCATCTGTGATGTTGGTGTCACCACAGCTAGAGGTCATGGGAGCCTGCTCAGACCTCTGGAATGATCCATCAATAAGGTGGAGGGCAAGGCCATACATTCCTGGTAGCACAAAGCTAACTTTGAGGGTGTATATCCTCAATGATCTGACACAGTGTAGACAGACTTGTCTTTTAGGGGATCCAGCACACAAAAAAACACATGGAGACTTATTATTAATCATGAAAGCCCGGCCTTAGCTTAGGCTTATTTCTGATTAGCTCCTGCAGCTTAAATTAGCCCATATTTTTAAATCTGCATTCTCTTACATGACTCGGTTAGCTTTGCTCTGTAATCCCCATCCTGCTTCCTCTCCTTGTAACCAATGACCCTGCCCTTCCTCTTCCCAGAGTTCTCTCTGTCCAGAAGTCCCACCTATATCTCCTGACTAGCTATTAGCCATTTACCTTTAATTGAACCAATCATAATGACATATCATTACACAGTGTAATCATGTATCTCACAACAACACAGGGTCAACCTGGACCTCGAGAAACTTGCTCACATGAACCACATCTGGTGAAGCGTGGCCATTTAATAAGGGGGCTTAGCCATCTATTGGCACAAAGAGACATGTCTTCTAGGCATATGCTCCCTTAAGAAGAAGCTGGGAGGTGTCTGTAAGGAATCACTGGTTACCCACCCCGAGCAAGCATTACACACCAAATATTTCCTATATCATTATGAAATAACAAGAATGGGCAGCTGGGGACCCACATCCACAAATTCTGTGAGGTTTCATAAATCAGATGTTATACTTGACTGAACAAATTTAAAATATTCCTGCTGTCATTAGGGTAAGTGTCTGCCACAGATCCACTAGAGGCTAGCGATACGCCCAGCTAATCTATTTTCTGAGAAAGGGTAATTAGTCAAGAGCAGAGGTTGTAGGGTTTGGATGAACATCACTCAAGGTCTGTATGTGAAAAGCTTGGTCCTCAGAGTAACACTCTGGGAGAGTACTGGGACCTTGAGATGATGGAACCTGGTGGGTGGTCCCTAGGTCACTGGGCTCCTTAGAGGACTGTAGGGCCCTTGTTCCTCCTTTTTGCTCCCTGACTATAAGGTAAGCAGTTAGTTCTCTGTGGTGTACTCTTGGAATTGTCAGTCTATCCATCTTTCAAAAAAGAAATGGGGTTTGGACCAGCGCTAAATAAACCTTTTGTTATATAAGTTAAATTACTCAGCTATTTCATCACAGTGACTCAGGCAAGTCCCACTATTTAAATGTCTTTAATTAACCCAAAGTTACACAGGACCCAATACACAGTAGGGCTTGGACTCAGAAGGGGCAATTGAGGTCTCAGGACAGTTAAATAACCTTAGGGCATGACACCTTTTTATTCTGTATTTGTTTGTAGAAAGTTGTTTATTTTCTATGGTGTGTGGAAAGGCGGTCTTCAGACAGGTCTCCAGACGCATCCCCAACTGGTCTCAAACCCAAACTGAAAACAAGACTGGCCTTGCTGTTGAGGCTACCCTCTTGCCTCTGCCTCTCATGATGTGAAGTTTTAGGTGTATACACGGCAGAGTTTTCAAACTATTTTCTCAGTTACGGGAAGGGGGGCAATGTCAAATCACTAGCTAGTTTCTGAGGATGGAGGGGGTAGTAGGACATGGGTAGGGGTGACAGGCTATTTAGAGCAAGCAAGAACTTTCCCAAGGCTCAATGGGAACCTGACTAGAACATTCCGAGAGCCCATTTACAGTCTATTTCTATGTAAGAGTGTAGGTTTACTGGGAATGGCTCTGGGGACATGGTGGTGGTTGGTGCTGGGAGAGGAGATGAGAGTCTGGCTATGGCTTGCTTCAACAGTGAGCAGCCTCCTGGATAGGTTCAAGCTTAGGGGAGTCCACAGTAAGCCTCCCAGGGTGTTCTGTTGAGGCAGAGCTTGTATGTCCAGCAGAAAACCCACCAGGCTCTTTTGACATGACACTTTCCCACGGTGTCTTGGGTTTTGTTGCTGTCCATCCCAAAGCAGCACCTTGGCACACATACTCCCCCACAGGCCACCTCTGCTTGGCTCTGGAAGGCTGAGGACTAGAGAGAGCCAGTCAGCTCGTGCTGTAAAGCTCAGTGCTGGGTCCGAAGGGGTTCTAGCCACTTCGGCGGAGCTGGGCAAGCCATTTCGCTTCACACGGCTCTGATTTCCTCAGTTGTAAAGCGACGACTGCAGCACTTGTCTTCCCAAACTAGGATTATTAATCAAGAAGCCTAAGTGAGGTAGACCGCAGGGAAGGCCTATGCCCGTCCTTGGTCACCGTCCAAGGACAAAGCGCCTGTTTAGACTCCTTGTAAACCACGCTGATCATCAGCTGACCTGACCATATCAGAGAATAACAACAACAACAACAACACAACCCTTTTCTAAAGTGGAAATTAGTTTTCTGTGAACTAGATAAAATATGATAAAAATCTTTAAAAATAAAATAAAATCAATGGACCCTGCAGGGTTTGGTTTAGGTTTCCACACAACACCACTGACAAATGCATTTTTTCTGCGTCATCCTGACGCACATTTTCTGAGGCTCTCTAGTTATCTTCATCACCCTCGGAGGGGAAAGTGGAGTAACAGGAGAGAAAGAAAGCAAGGCTGGTTGAGGAAAACGGCTTTCCTCCAGGGCCAGCCAGAAGTCATGGACAAGGTCAGGAGACATCCATGGGAGTCCGGCTGTATCTCTAACAGCTGTGTGCTGCTAACAAGGCCTTCTTGAGTCCAATGAAGAGATAATGCCCAGCCTCCTGCAACTCAAGCATGCCTATTCTCAGGCATGTAGACTTGAGGCTGAGGTTAGGGAGCTGGAGGCAAGGATCAGCTGCTGTGTCTAATGAGGATCTATACCCACTGACCATCATTACAGACAGACATCCTCCCATGGGCAGGCCAAAGGCAGTGCTCGCTGGCAGCCCTGGGTCTGGAGTTCTTTACTCCCTGCTCCCAAGATTCTGCCTTCCAGACTCAGTTTCTCCATCCTTGTTGGGCCACTAAAATTTTGTACTCTGTAGCGCAAAAAGAAGGCTTCTGGAAAAGCCCAACTGGATCCACATACCTTTTTTTTTTTTTTTGGTACAGATATCTTGATCACTCCAACGGCACCAACCAAAATCCATATCCAATATAACAAGTTTAATTACGGTGCCAGGTGTCAATCAGAGATACAGAAAATGAAGCTGCTTAAAGCAGAACCCCAGAGAGAGGGCTCTAAACTAGAAGTACCAGCTCCTCTATCTGAGTCCACTGTCGCAGCTGCACCACCAACTTCTACTAGGAATTAGGCAAAAGCTAATAAATAGTTAACATAAAAATACATGGGTACAAATTCTTATCACAGGGTCCATGTCAAAATATTTATAAGCAGGATAATATCGAGATATGCCATTACATTAGAAATTTAAGTCTTTTTGCATGAAAATTCAAAGCAGTATATATTCAAACAAAATATTGCAAACTGAGCTGTGCTATTGGCCACTCAAGCCAATAAATACATACTTTCAGTGGCAACCAATCCCAGGCCTTTTCATACCTTGGTCACAGTGACCAGTTTTAAAAACAAGATTATTTGTATTATGTGTATGTGTCTGTGTGTGTGTGAGTGTAAGTGTCTACAGACCAGAAGAAAGTGTCAGCTCTCCTGGAGCTGGAGTTACAGGAGGTTGTGAGCCACTTGATGTGGGGGTGCCGGGGACCGAACCCAGGCCCTCTGCAAGCGTAGTGTATGACGTTAACCGCTGAGCTGTCTCTCCAGCTGCGACACTGACCAGGTTTCCACCCCATTTGGAGCATTGCTGCCTGCTCCTGACTCTCACCACCTTGAACAGCAGACCTAATTATTTAATGATGCCTCTTTCTAACTTGACTCTCAGTGCTGGTCCCACCGCGGCGCTGCAATTATTGGAAAACATCTCTACATCTTGACTTGCTCCCCTCTTTCCCTCCTCACAGGGAGTTCCCTGACAGCCGGGAAAAAATGGATTCTGCAGGGCTCACAGGTTCTGCACTTTGATTGGAAGCCAGTAAGTCCTGAGCGTGTATTCGATAGAGAAATAGGATATATATATTCGAGACAGGGTTTCTCTGTAGCTTTGGAGCCTGTCCTGGAACTAGCTCTTGTAGACCAGGCTGGCCTCGAACTCACAGAAATCCGCCTGCCTCTGCCTCCCGAGCGCTGGGATTAAAGACGTGCACCAATACCGCCTGGCGGATAGCTATATTTTCCAAGTCTAAATAAATTATTCTAGTGCTGTCCAAGCTGGATTGACACAAGTCAATACTCCTGTGTGCACCCTTTGTTCATTTAGATTATTAAAAGATGGATGATCTGAACAAATAAAGAACAAAAGAGACAGGGAGTGGAGAGAAAGAGGCAGAGAGGGATGGGAAAAGGAACAGAGAGGAAAGAAGCAAGAATCGGGATTTTCTTAGAAGGGTTCTTACAGAGCTCTGGGGGAGCTGGCACAGCACTGCACAGTCTTCAGCTCCCACACAAAGCACTGTTTGAACAGCTGCCCCAGTCAGCTATTTCTGGTGTTAAACAATCTTTGATCGCCTGAGATAAGGAAACCAAATTATGGCCCTCAAAATAACTATTGTCTGATCTTCCTTTTACTTCAGCTCGGGAGCATCTTACCAAGCAGAAATTCTGTTTTCAAGGAGACTCAGAAAACAATGGGGGAAGCAATGCGCCAAAGCCTTCTCTTGGTTGAGGTTACTAGAAGGTGCAGTACATGGTCACCCTCCACATCTGGAACTGGCTGGTCACCCTCCACATCTGGAACTGGCTGGTCACCCTCCACATCTGGAGCATGGCTGGGACTACGCACGGTGGCTGGTCTACAGTGTGCAGAAGATACCTCCACAGGGGAGCAGGCAGGGATGTGCCAGGGGAGTGTGTGTGTCATATGAAGGTCATGATATCCAACAATCTATTTGTGAATGATCTCAGGTGACCTCACAGCTGGAAAGGGTCTGGCACTTCCCCAGATCCTCATCTCTTTCTTCTGAGATGAGTTTGTGATGGGGAAAAGGGAGTAGGCTCAACCTTGCTCATGTCCTGGCCATGTATTTCCTTTATGTAGCTACTTCCAGGCACAGAAAGAAAAATAGCCCCCACCTTAGAAAGTGACTGAAGGCGTGACAAACTATTGTTTAATGGAGCACGAAGAGCAGAAGAAAAGTATTAAGAACTTGGAAACTACGTGAACCATCCCAGGAGCTTCCAGAATTCTTTCCCATTTGCTGCAGGTTTGTGTATTCAAGAGAAGACAGCAGAGCACACACAGCAAGGAGCTTTTGTGGTCCTAGAGTCTTAGCTTTTCCTCCAGACTTATATAACTTTGTTTGCCGCATGTGTATGTACTTGTGCACATGTGTTAACTCTGATGTGCTTTGTAATTTATATCCATGATAAAAAAAAATTAGTCACCCTAAAGCTGGAGATGTAGCTCAGTTGCTAAGTGTGCCTGCCATCCAGGAGATCCCAGATTCCCTCCTCATAACTGCAGAAATCAGGATGGTGTCACACATCTGAATCCCAGGTCTCAGGAGGTGTAGAGAAAAGGATGGGAAGTTCAAGGTCATCCTTGGTTACATAGTGATTTGAGGCCAAAGTACCAACAACAAGGAAGGTAGACAATGCTAACGGTTAACTTGTATAATAATTTGCAAATCTGCTATTAAAGTTAATTTCCTTTAAAGATGCAACATTTCACTATATAACCATATGGTTACATTCAGTTTTGTAGTAAAGGGCATTTAAATTTACTCCCTTGGATAAGAAACCCTCGGGCACATGAGCACATTTCTTTAGAGTGGATTTGTTGGGCACTAGAGTAATTGCAACCCTAACCCTTGTTAGATATCACAGAACTACTCTTACAGGTGCCGGGCAGTCTACCCAAGAGCCTGATACTATCTGTTTCCTCATGACACCTCCAACATTTAGTTCTACTAGACTTATTTATTTTTAGCCAAACCAATGGGTAAAAAATGGTATCTTCATGCTGTGTGTTTCAATCTGCATTTCTCTAGTTATCCAGCAGCCAAGTAGGTAGGCCTATTCTTCCACAGTGTGTAATCTTCCATTCCTCCTGTGCTAATGTTTGCTGAAATGCTCAGATGGACCAGGCTTTTTCTTTTGGGCCACAGCTCCCAAGTCATGACATGGAGACTCCTTAGTTATGAATGCTCAGCCTTAGCTTGGGCTTGTTTCTTGCCAGCTTTTATAACTTAACCTGTTTCACTTTAATCTACAGTTTTGCCTCCTGGCTTTCTCTCTGTCTGTCTGTCTTACTTTCCCGCTGCTTCCATGACTGGCTGGCTGGCTGGTGGCTGCCTGGCTTCTGGCCCTGGGTTAGGAGTCTCTCTTTCTCCCTCATTCTCTTTGTTCTTCTTCTCTCTCAAGTCTAGATTTGGCCTCCTACTTATTCTCTTTGCCTACCAGCCCCGCCTATCCCTGTCTTGACTAGCTATTGGCCATCCAGCTTTTTATTGGATCAATCAGGTGCCTTAGGCAGGCAAGGTAAACAAATTCTAAACATCTTTACATAATTAAACAAATGCAGTACAAACAAATGTAACACATCTTTACATCATTAGCAAAGGAGGGGTGTCTGGAGGTCACCAGCTTTCACCTTATTCTGGCTGTTCCTCCCTAGATGTAAACAATCATCAGTCCAGGACATCTTAGCAGACAACAGGACAGCACAGAAAGTAGCTGAACCAAGACTGCCGGCTCCTGACGATGTCTCACATGGTCAGTGTTATTCTCCTTTCAGTAAAGCTTCTGGGTTGCTGGTTTGTTTCTATGTCTTCAAGCACAGTGCTTCGTGTGCTCTGAAGCATCCTTTCTTTTATCTGTTCTCTCCTTCCAGGTGTATTTCTGTACCTCTTACTATCTACGAGGCTTACCCAGCTATGAGTACCACTTTATTTCCAGGTCCACACCCAGGATGACCCATCCCCAAGTCTCCTGGTAACTAATTAATCTCTTTTCTGGTCTCTGCCAACTACCTTTCACTTTACACTACTACAGGAATCAGTGCATTATCTACCGATTTAAAAAAATACTTTGAATATTGTTTTCTCTCATGAGGTTGTGAACTCTCTAAGGGCAAGCACTCAGCTGGAAATTCCCAAACCACATTCAGAACATGACGCTGGCTGCCAGGTTTGCATCCAAAACACAGGAACTATCAAGCTTTTTGATGGGCATTACCAGAAGCCAAGAGCACTTCCAAACACACAGGAAGGCCAGAAACTCCATTTCAAGGAGGGGGTATTCAAACACATCTGAAGAAATCAATATTTCTAATTTCAGCATTAATTTGAGATTTATCTATAATTAATTGGATCAAAAGCTGATACTCCTTGTCTAATTTTGTAGCTTAGTCTGGTGGTGAGCAGCTGGTATCCAGAGTAAAACAACAGCAAAAGCCCTCAGACTTTAACTGGCTGGTCAGCATGCTTGTCCTCAGCACACAAACACTGCTAGCACAGCTTCCTGGGTAAAGACGAAGTGTTCCGCTGCCAAGGGCACTGGGCTTGCTCAGTGAACATCGACAGCCCCTAACTACGCATGCACAGGGGTTCACAGAGTCACCATGAGTGACATGAAGGCACCGTAGACCAAGGTGGCCAGCAACACAGGCAATGGTTGTCCTCCGTGTGGAGGTGAGAGATTCAGAGGAAGGCTTGTCACCGGGGTGTATGAGGCAAGAGATGGGGGCACTGTGTTTTTCTTTGTTCCTTAACCTACACACATATTAGTTATTCTCAAGTTTAGATGTTACCAGCCATAAAGGAAAGAATTAAAAGGTTATGGGAAAGTGTAAAACCAGCCTCAGGACTAGGATTCCACCTTCAGTGTAGGAAAGTCTGAAGAGTTTTATTGCCTTAGGTATCATATCCTCCTCCAGGATCTCCTGAGAAAAGCTACAAGTCCATGAACACGAACCTTCTGTAGCTCTTCTCACTTCAACAGCTGCTTCCCATGGCATCGCCATAGCTGTGGCTCTAACATGATGGTCTTATGGAAAAGAGGTGGTTGTACACCCACCCCCACCCCCACACAGGGACCAATCTGCTGTTAGTGGAGGGAAGTACTCCAGAATGTAGTGGCATCATAAATACACTACTGACTCTGTTAGCTATACCAATGCTTGCCAAACTGGCTGTGGCTAGGAAGCAGTGTGTGAGTGTGTGTGTNGTGTGTGTGTGTGTGTGTGTGTGTGTGTGTGTGACTTTTAGTTTCTGTGGTGGTCTAAATGAAAATGGTCCTACAGGTTCTTAGGTTTGAATACTTGGTCCCCAGTTGGTTGAACTCTTAAGGAAGGATTAGGAGGCGTGTCCTTGTTGGAGGAGGAGTGTCATTGGGGGCGGGCTTTGAGGTTTCAAAAGCCCATAGCATTCCCAGCTAGCTCTGTCTGCCTTGTGGTTGTGTCTCAAGATGTGAGAATCACTGTTCTAGGAACAGGCCTGCCTGCCTGCTGCCATGACCCTTGCTATGATGTCACAGACTCATCCTCTGATACTGGAAGTTCCCAGTAGCCTCTGTTTTCTATAAGTTATCATGGTGTTTTATCACAGTAATAGAAACGTAACTAAGACAGTTTCCAATCTACTGTAGACTTTTACAAAATGCAACAGTAAAAACATGACATAAAAACAAGCAAATATGCTTTATCGTTAAAATTCAACAGATAAATTGTTCTAAATTTCTAGATGCTTAATTTCAAGTTTCTATTCATAACTGGAAGCAAAACAGTAAGAAACAGTTCAAACCCCATCTTTCAAACAATATTAACCTAGCCAAGTGTGGCGGCACATACCTGCACCCTGCATGAATCCTGCAAGAGGACCCTTAGTTTGAGGTAAGCCCAGATCACATAGTGAGATAGATCTTAAAAGTTACAATAATCATAAGCAAAACAGATAGCACTAAACAGGAAAGAAAGGTTCTAGGGCAATCATTTCCTCAGGAGTCTGCTTAATAGAATCATATGGATAGTTTGCAGAAATCGCCTTCAGTTCTGTAACAGCTTCAGTTTGAGAAAATATACTGTTCTCACAATGCAAGCGAAAACAAGAACCAACACAATTTCTCAGCAAGGCAAGAATACATGAATGGAGGAGAAAGGAGGATTATTTTTCCACTGGCATTGATTCCCTCGGGACACATTTTGCAAAGTGGTGAGAACCTGACCTAGTGTATCAGGTGATCCCCAGGGACCCTTACCTCATCTCTCAGAGAGGGAAGCAAGCTTAAAGAGGCAGAGGACACAGCCAAGGCAGGTAGGTGGAGGAGACCTGCTCTGGGTGGCTGCGTCTCAGAGTCTGTGACATGTGGGCTTTCAGAAGAACACACCATGCGAACACTCAGTGGGAAAGAAGGCAGCTGAAGCTTTTCTGCTTCCTACCTCATAAGGGAAAGCACAGGCTGGCTCCTAACTAAACAGAGCAGGAGGCTGCCCTCTGAGAGAGAGCGGTCTATCTGCAGAGCCTTTGGGAGGCAGCCAATTAGTGTGCTAGGCTCCAGGCTCCCAGGAACCTTGAAGACCCAGTTTGCCCAGAAGGACGTCCTTTTAAAGTCACATGCGCTTCATTCTCTTGCATAAAGGGAGACCAGCTGGGATGACTTTTTGCCTTTCCTTTGGGGCAGTGGCTTTCTTCAGAATCAGTGAAATACATCTTAGTACAAAACCTGATATTTTACCCCACTTGGGACTAATGAGGCCTGTCAAACCCTCATCCTGAATGCAGCTGAGGATAGTTTGGGGAGTGGCCCAACATAAAACCCTAAGCTTGCCTAAGTATAATTTGATTTTTCTTTTTCTTTTGCTGTAACACACCTGCACTTTCACAAACTTCACAGGTGACAATGTCACAGGGTCAAATAGTTGGGCATGCCTGACTGCTGTTGGCATTTGCGGGGCCCAGCATATAAACAGGTGTAGGTGATGCAAACAGGGAGATGGCTGTCAATAAGGTTTCTGGTGCTAGCATGAGGCCCTGCATCCAGATCTGAGCACTTGTGTAAAAAGCCAGCCAGTGCCTGGAATGACAGAGCTGGGGGAAGCAGAGATGGAACGATCCAGAGGACCAGTCCAGTCAAAGCGACTAGTTCCAAATATAGTGAGGGACCTTGTCTCAAAAACTAGCGGGAGAGCCATGGAGGAAGATGCTGAACACCAACTCCTGGCAACACACACACAGACACACACACACACAGATGCACAGAGAACCACATACAGACACAACACACACACAGAGAACCACATAAAGACACACACAGACACACAGACACACACTGGGGTGGGGGGAGAATGTGGATCTCTTTTGTTAGAAAAAAAAATTTTCAAGATGGCACCATTAGGGCATTAAAACAACCTTACAGGTACCTCTGCCAGACAGTTCACCAGGGAAGCAGCCCTGACCCCAGCTGGTGATCTCATCCCACACACTAGCCATCCTCTGCCTTTCATCTGGGATCAGTTCTGCTCCAATGAAGACCAAGGGGCTGATGGTTGAAGTCAGATTAAAGGTACCACATGCAGGAGCTGGCAGAAGGGAGGGGACAGCTGCCCTTCCTTAGGTTTACAGAGGCTTCCACTGCACAGCAGGAAGGCGTGCTGATTCTATTCTTGTTAACAGGTAAACAAACTGGTCCGCTGGGCCAGCCAAGGTCAGCTTTGAAACAGGGAGGAGGGGAAGCTTCTGGTGCTGGTGCTGAGGGTCACCCTCTCTTTACAGGGTGAGAACAACTCTTCCTGGATGTTTGAAGCTCCCCAGACCCCAACTCTCACAGGGGGGGCATTTATAAGAGCCACTGTTTCAAACTTTCTCCTAATTCAATAGAAGGTCCATCTCTGAATATGTGACAGTAACTATCTGCTAGAGAATGCAACCTCCACAATGAAATATTATTATTATTACTATTATGATTCTTATTATCGGTTATTTGAGACAGGGTTTCTGTGTTAGCTCTGGCTGTCCTAGAACTCAGAGATCTACCTGCCTCTGCCTTCAGAGTGCTGGGATTAAATGTGCGCACCACCACTTATGAAACGTGGCAGGCATAATGAAATGTAATAAAGCAGAATAGTGCTGAACTGGAAATCACACTTCTAGGATAACTATAATGTCTAAATACATCATATTATATCTATATATCAATACTGGGACATTTAAAATCATCTCTCCAGACAACTGTTTAATGGCATGGCAAAATTAACCTACTGTATTATATGGAAAAAAGAAAAAAGCCTAAAACTAATATTTGTTTTGTATGACCTAATTTGTCAAAAAATATCACTTATGTTGAAAAGCATAAAGCACATATCAGTGACAGATTACAAAAAGGGATATAAATATTAATACTGGGAGTGAGATAAAAATTTTAAAGTTTCCTTGAATCTGAACTTTTAAAGATTTTCAGGGGCTGGAGAGATGGCAGAGGACCCAAGTTCTGTCCCCAGCACCCACACTAGGCAGCTCAGGGCTGCCTGTAACTCTAATTCTAGGGGATCCGATTCCTTCTTCTGCCCTCCACAGGGAACTGCACTCATGTGCACACAGAGACACACAGATACACACACACATACACACACACACACAAACACCCTAAACATTAAATAAATACAAAAAGTTCTTTAAATATTCACTCACTACTTTATAATGAGAAAATAATTAAATTTTTTCCCAACCATATAGGTTAGTTACACTGTCACTCAAAGAGCAGTCATGCCATTAAGAAAACAAATGGCTGCCATGTTTATAATGACTGCTACTGCCTGGCTGATAACCACCCATTAGCAATCTCGTCTCTAGGAAGCTAGAGATGTACATCAGAGGGTGGATGTTTGCCTAGCATCCAGGGAGCCCTGAATTCAGTGCCAGCATCTCATAAACTGGGCGTCCGACAGTGTACACAGCACTTGTCTGTAATCCTAGCATTTAGGGAGGGGGGGGAGGGGATCGAAAGTTCAAGGTTATCCTCAGCTACACAGTCAGAACCTTCCCAAGGCTCTATATAACATGAAAACACCAACTTGTGTGGAAAAGGAGTTGACCTTGCATTCTAGAAGTCTCTTCTCTTCCCCTGTTGTGCACAGCTCAAAGTGCATATCCATCTGCACCGCCCTGTCTGCCTGTCTGCGCTGCTTCCCAGTTACAGGAGCTGGCATTTCCTGGTTGCTTCATCTAAGCTATAGGAACTTATGGAAGTTAAATGAGTCAAGCGAATTGTACCATTTCCACCACCGTTTACTCATTCAATGTGCAGTCTTTGGACTTCTATATATAAGCAGAAAGAGACCTGTCTGTGCTTAGTCAGCTTAGGAAACGTCTAGTGGGTGCACAGTAAACTGTGTTTCACTGATGCAGAAGAGACAAGTCGTCCAGTCGTGTGTGTGTGTGTGTGCGCACACACGTGTGCGCATGACTGTGTGTCTATGCCTGTGCGTGCACTTCTGTGTGCATGCATTCTGTGCCTGTGTGTGTGCACTTGTGTGCATGCCTATGCATTCAAACGTGGAATCTAGAAGGTGGCTGTTGGTGTCTTCCTCCATCACTCACTCCTCATTATTTGAGACTGAGTCCTCCACTGTGTTTGGAATCCATAATTCCCGCTAGACGGCATGGTGAGTCTCATGAATCCCCCTGTCTCTGTCTCCCCAGCACAGATTAGAGACATGTACTTGTTTGCCCAGCTTTTCATGTGGTGTTGGAGATCTGAACTCAGGTCCTCACTTTGCCAACTGAGTAATCTTCGCACATGCAAATCACATGTTTATCTGTATGTCTGTGAATATTTGGAGTGTGCATGCACGTATGTGTTTACATGTTTCTGGAAGATAGAGGACAACCTCAGATGTCATCCTCAAGGACATTATCCACCTCCTCTGAGACAGGGTCTCTCCCTGGCCTGAGGTTCACCACTTAGACAAGCCTGGCTGTGCAGTGAGGCTCAGGATCCTGCTGTCTCTCCTCCCCATGCTGGGTATGTGCACACGCTTCCACACCTGTCCTCCCTGTACTGGGTATGTGTGCACACGCTTCCACACCTG
>LOEQ01000193.1:331277-343577 GCA_001685075.1 Bramus lutescens | reverse complement strand
CTGCTATCCTCCCCCTGCTGTCCTCCCTCTGTTATCCCTTTCTCCCTGCTGTCCTCCCCCTGCTGTCCCTTTCTCCCTGCTGTCCTCCCCTCGCTGTCCTCCACTCGCTGTCCTCCCCTCACACAAGGCACTGAAAAGCTTTTGTTTGATACTAAACCAGAAGTTAGCAAACCTGTTTCCAAAATATTTACATTATGATTCATAACAGTAGCAAGATTACAGTTATGAAGTAGCAATGAAAATAACTCCATGGTTGGGATCCCCACAACATGAGGAACTGTGCTCAAGGGCACAGCATCAGGAAGGTTGACTGACAACCACTCACTACACTAAGCCACAGAGCCATCCTGAGTGGCTGTTTCTCATGGGTCGACACTGACAACTGAGTCCTCTGCCATACACAGCCTAATTTGTGTAGACGGGACTCTTGAGGTCAGCGGTACCTGGTCGAGAAAAAGCCATCCCCATTCAAGCAGGACAAATCAGATATCATTTCAAACTTGCAAAGGCAGCCTGACCAATAATGAGTCTGGTGGCAATGCACAGTAAGATGTCAAGAAAAGTACATATACCTGTATGTACACCAAAGCCACAGTGCACAAAAAACAAGCATGGCGATGTCCAAACACCTTTGGGAACAGATCTGAGTGACAGATCCCCCTGCCCCAAATACGACCACTGCCGACAGACCTTCCTATGACTGGGAAAGCTGGGGTCGGCTTAAGACATGCTTGGAATCTCTAATCTAAGCCACCAGTCCAATAGAACTCACTTGTCATTGATGAACTCAACTTCAGTGATGCCTGTCTTTTTGGGTGATCAGACAAATGGTTACTGAGGTCATCATGGAGCCCTTTACACTACCTTCATGGTTCTGTAAATCCACAGGGAAAAGCAGAATTTGGGCAGACTGCCTAGGCTTGTAGACCCACCACCTTCAGCACGCACTAGCCAAGGAGGCACAGGCTCGGGCCCATCCTCTACAACGCAGGGATGGACAGTGGTCAATGTTACAAACTTGGGATCACCATGCTGATCAAATGAGAGCATGCACCATAAGGCTTTGGGCACAGTGCTGGCCTTTCAGAACGCCCCAGCAAGTTGCTAATATCATTAAAACATGACATTACTATTACAAACTGTTATGGGGAATCTCAGCCAAAACCCAGAAACGTCTGATTATTTACTACAAAAATGGAAGAGTTCTGAAACCACCAAAATGACTGATTCACTAGGGGCAAATGTTCTGCAAGCTGCTGTCTCTCCTGCTAAGTGAACACTCGGGCTAAAATCCAGTGTGCCTGAGTAGTGAAGAGAACACACATACCCAAAATACGAAATCTCTCTGGAGTTCTGCTGAGTACTCTGATTCATGGCTGGTGGGGGGTAGTCATCATAAAAACCCCAAGGAACAGAGAATGACTTTTTTTCACCCTCTACTGTGGCAAACAGCTGGAGCTAGTGGAGTCTGGTCTCAAAGCCAGATTTCTCCCAAATCCTCTTTTCCCTATACCACCCTGAAATGTTCCTTCCATGGTGAACAGGACCCTCCAGGGGATCCACTAACAACTGTTTCAAGCTTTCACTTCTAAGGGATAAGGGACACAACAAAGGAACATCTGAGAGCTGAGAGGGGGCACAGACAGCCAGGACTTTGCTTCCCCTCCCCCTGCTCATTCTCTTTAGCTCACAGTGAAGAGACTGGAGCATTTCGCATTGGCAAATTTAAATAGCTCCAAGGTATAGGCCCTACTTGTCATTTTACAGACGAGATGGAGCTGGGAACAATCGCCTCAGATCATACCAACATGGTAGTGAGAAGTGGGTTTCTCCTCTAGCACTAAGCAGCGCCACACCTCTGAGCACTGTGCACATCCACAATGCTACTTGGACTAGAGGCGGGTGGCCATGAAATCTACCCGCAGGGCCTCTTGGGAGTCTGTACTTCCTGGTGGTGCAGTTTAGTAAGAATGCCTTTCTCTAAGCCCAGACTTGCTCAGGTTGAGACTCCAAAGCCATAATCACCAGACTGCTGTCCCTTGAGGCAATGCCAGCAGAAAATGTAGCTCCTGCAGATCGCTGGCAAGTACATAAATAATGAATGTGATGTAATGGGCTTTGCGTTATTAGAGGGGCATGGGGTTAGAACGGGTAGAGCAGACCTCAGTCTTTGCAGCTGGCTTCCAGAACACGACTCTCCATGGGCAGGGGCCATCCTTGTCACAGGCCTGTCACAGGCTTTCTTGGGAAAGAAAGCCAGACACTAAGCTATACTCGTACCGTTGCAGACATGCTTGTATTGGAAAATACATCGTCCCTGAATGGACACTGGGGTATCTCAGTCTGCTGTAAGACTTTTGAGAAATCAGGACACCTTTCCCAATTAGCACACCTACTGTCGAGTTGTCCCTGCTCCTCCAGCCCTAAATAAAGTCTGCTCTGTTCTCATTAAGTCCTTACTTAATTAGCCGAAATAAAAATCAGGGTTTGTGCAGCACCATCAGTTAGGGTCTCAGCAAAGCCTCAGCCGCCAGAAGCACACTGTAAATGATGAGTACGTGCGTCATGGTGGCACCGCACCCTTGCTGGTGTGAATGACAGCCACCCCCATGGGACACAGCCCTCTGGCTCCCCAACAATGGCGTCGTAAGTCAGCTTCCACTCATCGCCTTAAGACCAAAAACAGTGTTCATGATGGAAAAACCCGCTTCTGCAATCAAAACTATACATTTACCTAGGGTGGGATAGGCAAAGCTACACGGTCATTCAGAGTACCTGGGGGAGAAGTTTGTCTGCTCTAGAAGAAGGCATTCCAGGCATTTAACACTCTAGAGAGCTGACCTTCACACTGCATCCTCCTCACTTGGACTCCTTCAGACAATGGTTTGCTTTTTAAAGCCAGGAGTTAATAACGCCCAGGTACTAATCCTCCCTTTACTTATAACCTGCCAGGAAAATACAAGTCTTTCCAGAAAAATCTCTACTGGAGATATTTTCTGGGGAAGACTGAACTAAATTGATGCCCATTAATTTCAGAAACTACCTAACAACATGAAACTAAGCAACATTAAGTTCTTAGTGCCTGTGTGTACACACTCATTTCCCTGAAGCCCAGCACTCCAATTATGCTAGAAAAAGGACCTCCAGATAGCAGCGAATGGCCTTCTCGCCACTTCCTGCCTGACAGGGCACTCAGAATCTGAAGGAACACGGTATGTGAGGTGCATGGAACTACCCGTGCCTGCTGTCTAGTTCTACGTGTGACATAAAAATCATGCTTTCTCCTCTCCACAGAGACAGACACAACAGTCATTCTGCTTCATGGAGATTAAGAACAAAAGCCAGGCTATTTACCATCCCAGATGTTACCATAACCACAGCTCTTCCCTGGCCTCTCCCTTCCTTCTGAACCTAATGACAATCTGCCATTGATAAGCAAGGCCACTTCATTGGCGCAGGGATCACACTGGCTCCACGCGGCCAGAGCTGATGGCTGCTGTTTCCTGTTTGTGGAATATAGGAGAGAGAAGATGGAAGGAGGTGGAATGTGGAAACAGGAAGCTTGTGTGAGAACGCAGGATTCTGAAACCAGTTCTGACATGACTGGTGCTTTTGCTCCCAGGGTCCTTTTAAAGATAAGTGTCCTTAAAGAGACTGTCTGATTTCCTAAGCATCTGTGTGTGTGTGTGTGTGTGTGTGTGTATGTATGTGTAAAACTGCTGTATAGGCAGGCACGTGTGTAGATACATATGCCTGTGGGGGTGGGTGCTGCTGTATGAGCAGGCATGTACATAGATGCAGGATTGTACATAGATGCATGTGCCTGTCAGCACCCAGAGGACAGAGGAAAATATCCTCTCCCACTCTGTGTAAGCATTGTGGCACCTCTCAAACAAAGATCTAGTTCAAAAGAGTAAGGGGTAAAAAGATAGCCCCCAAGGACTTCGTAAAAGTCAGTCCTCAATACTGCAGCGAAAGTGGATCATGAACCCAAGAGCAGTAAAGACCTACAGGGAGCCTTGATGAGCGCACATGTTCAAGTGTACCACAGCTAAAACATGGGATTGCATACAGTCCTGTACACATGCTCAAGTGTACCACAGCTAAAACATGGGACTGCATACAGTCCCATATACTTGTTCAAGTGTACTATAGCTAAAACATGGGATTGCATACAGTCCTGCACACATGCTTAAGTGTACCACAGCTAAAACATGGGATTGCATATGGTCTTGCACACATGCTCAAGTGTACCACAGCTAAAACATGGGCTTGCATACAGTCCTGCAGCAAACTGAAATGATACACAAATGGGGATATGCGTTCTTTGTTGGTCACCAAAGATTCTTTGTTTGTATTTTTAATTTGCTTTAAATTGTGTGAGTGTGTGAGTACATGTGTGCAGGTACTCCTGGAGGCCAAAAGGAGATGTTGGATCCCTTGGAGGTGGAGTCAGAGGAGGTTTGGAGCCACCTGATGTGGGAGGTAGGAACTGAATTTGAGTCTAAAAAGCACAGCGAGTGTTTTTAACGGCTGAGCCATCTCTCCAGAACCTTCAGTCAAAGTTTTTCCGGGCACTAAGAAAGCGGACTAGATCATAAGCCATTATAAATATGTCCATGAAGCATGCAGACCAGGGTCCTGAAACTGTTAAAGTGTCATGGAGAAACCATGCAGGCAAACACTCTCTAACCCAGATGACAACGACTGGATCACAGGGCTCTGAAAAAAATGCTCTGCAGATTTACTACTTTATAAAACAAGACAGCAGGACCCAATGGAGATGCCATGGATTTGCTGTCAAGTGGACTGAAGAAAGAGGGGAAACTGGGCTTAACTGGGGAGTAGGGAGGGGAAGGAGCCCAGTGATCAGCTAAGGGCCCCTGCAAAGGTAAAGGCCAGCAAGAGTGTGCCTTGTCTTCCTAAAGTGACAGGTTACATCCCAGCCCTACTTGAGAAGCTGGAGGTGGTCTGGTCACAAGCTCAGACTTGCAAGAGAGGTTTGCCATTCTTTCTCCAGAGGACTGACCTCCAGAAAGTTTAAGTGGGGAATGTGGGCTGGAACCAAAGGCTGCTTCACCTAGCCACCAAACTCAGACACTTAATTCCTTAGAGTTGCTGGGCAGTGACAGCAACAATAGGGGAGAAAGCACAGCCTCACTTACCCTGCCTCCTAATTTGCATCTCCAGGCTCCCTTTCTCAGGCCTGAGCTGCCCCTTGCTTTCATTCCCTAAACACAAATCCAATGAGTGCCTGATACCAGCAGGGTTTCCTCAGGGAAGAGATGTGCTTTCTCCGAGCACTTAGCTTCCTTACTGGTCACAGAAGAAATATCAAACCTCCTGGATTGTTACAAAAAAATGAAATTAGTGAGCCAGGTGGTGGTGGCACAGGCCTCTAATCCCAGCACTCAGGAGGCAGAGGCAGGCGGATCTCTGAGTCTGGGGCTCAGTCTGGTCTATAAGGAGAGTTCTAAAGGACAGAGAAACCCTGTCTTGAAGAAAACCAAACCAGCCAAACAAATAAATAAATCAAACCAAAAATAAACCAAACCAAAAAATTAGTGGATCTATGGAAGGCCTGAACCATAGCACTCCTACAAATGTTATATCCTCTGCTGTAAGCTTCTCTCACGACAGCTGTTTACGCAGTTAGATACGATCATGTGCTAGCGACAGAAGACAGCTACAGCAGTGTGCCAAGAGTCAGCTTTAGACAACTCAGATGTGACGTTTTATTACAGAGATGCTTCTGGAAACAATCGGTTCTACATTTTCCATTGCAGTGGTTGACAGGTCAATGTGTTAACAATGAACTCATGATTTTTTTCCCTTTTATATTTCAGTCACAGAGCCCACCTGTAAGTCTAAGTCTCCTCGTTTTTTTTTTTATTAGAGATCACCTTAGCTAATAGATTAGTAGAGGTTCAAAAATGTGGTCTCATTATTGAAATTCATGCACTTTCTTTTACTAGGCGGTGTTAAGGCCAGGCATGGAAATGCTTCCCTGCAATTCTGGCGCTCGGAGGATTGAGGCTGGAAGATCAAGGGCCCAGGACCCAGGTAGGCTCAGTGGGTAAAGGCACTGGCTGCAAGTCTGCCAGCCTGAGTTCAATCCCAGGTTCTACATGGTGGAAGGAGAGAACAGACTTCCTTCAAGTTGTCTCTGATTGCCACATGTGCATGTTGGCACTCAGGCACACACACACACATGCATGCACCCGCACATGCACACACACGCATCTGTTACATTTATCAATTGCAATGAAGGTAAATGGAAACAGTTCAGAACAAGCCTGGACTTAGGTTTGATTGTCATTAATCATCAAATAATCTAGCGATGGGGGTAGGGGAAAGAACCAGATAAGCAGGGTTCACCTTTACCGGCTGAGGTGTAAACAGATTCCGCCCTTAACGACATATTTGACCTTTTCTTTTGACCTTCAGTCAAGCAAACACCTGCCCAGCAAGCCTCAGAATAATGAGACTAAGAAAGCAAGTACGTTCACAAGTACGTTCCAGTTTATATTTCCCAGGCTGGCCTCACTCCAAGCACTCGCCACCCGACTTTGTGCTCCTTGCTCCCAAATCAAGAGTCCATTTCACCCAGATGGAAGCTTCTCATCACAGTCTGCAGTGGGAATTTCAGAGGGCTTTGTGGCTCGGAGAATTATTGCGGCTTCAAAGAAACCGGGTCACACAGGATGGAGGCAAAGAAACATAAAACAACCCAAAGCTGTCTTCAAAAGCTATGTGGTCACCAAGCCCGCTGGGAGAGTGGACACGGAGGAAAGCAAAGAGAAAGGGGTGAAACAAACCAAGTCATGGTCCCAGTAGAAGATTAATCTAACAATGGCTTTGAAGTTGGTCAGCTTCTCCGCAAATATACTATGACATTATATGAATTCAGCTTGCTGTAAAACAGAGTTAGCCCTTCCTCCACAGTGAGAAGTACACACACAAAGACGATCACCAAGACACTGGGCTAGCCGGGACCTCACTGGAATATAAAGATCACAGCACAGGTAGGGGATTACCAGCACAATGAGGTACACTACGCATGAAGAACCATGACAGAGGGGGACAAGGCTTGGTGACTGGAACTCTGTATTCACGTGTAAGGACACTGGAAAACCAGGCCCTGCCTCCCTGGGAAACTGTTGACTTATTCCTCTTGTTTGAGGCAGCCTGAGAGTCTCTCTTCCCATGTGCTGGCACCCTTGTGCTCTATCATCATAGGGGGTCTTGTTCCTGTGCACTGTGCCCTGACTCAACTGATCAGTGTTCGATTGTTGGGTTTCTGAGCACATCTGGGCCACTAGCAGATGTGCTCAGAAACCCAGCAATTGAATGCTCACTGAAAAGATGCGTAAATAACCTAAGGCAAAACTGAGTGCCATGTAAAGCAAGCTAGAGGCTGGAGCTGTGGCAGGCCATTGCAGAAAGTGACTGAGCTGTCTGCAGAACACATGCCTGAAGGTGAGGAGAAGGCCAGGGAAGCAGGCTAAGGACTTCCAGAGCCTGTGTCAACACTAGGGAGGTCTGAAAATCTCAGGTTTCTGCAACCTAACTATACAGGGTGTCTGTGTGCGTGCATGCATGCGTGTGTGTGTGTGTGTGTGTGTGTGTGTGGCGGAGGAGGGAGACTGCAAGAGACTTGAGCTCCTTTCTACCTCCCAGTCCTCTCCCTAGTCATCAACGTCAGAGGGGAATCTTTGGTGTGAACAGGGAGAGGAAAGAAGAGAGATGAGAAATGGACAGAACTGACGGAGAGAAGGAATGGCAGAGGACTGTTTAGGGCAGATCTGTTAAAACATGCACAGAAGGAAGATGGCGAGAATAGAGAAGGAAGGAAAGGAGGGGAGACGTGAGAAAGGGGCGGATCATGTAGAGACAATGAAGTCGTTGCTTCGAAATCATCTTCCCTGCAAAACCTACACCTGACATAACCTTGAAGCTGCCTAGGTCCCACAGAGAGCCATTTACCTGAACAGGACAGGTTAAGAACGTGTGCTCTCTTTCTTTCTCCACCCCTCTGTCTGCCCCTCACCCCCACCCAAGCGAGAACTCTTCAGTCGCACACTAGCATGAGTGGATTACACTAGCTCCTCCGCAGTACCTACCTGAGAACCCAGGCCAGGGGAGGCGGGCAGTGGGCTGGCAGCCATAAAGGCTCTTTTTACAAATGTATTGCTACACCTAATTTGTATCAATTGTGCATATCAATGTGTTCTGCTATCGCATGCCTAGACATATGTGTGCTACACATGGGTTGGACCCATCTTCCCACCATCCTCCCCAAGCTTTCTCTACCTTCGGTCTGCCTAGTCCCCTTACTGTCCCAAGTTGTCCCTTCACTACTTTCAGGTCATCTTTTTGTCATTAATTATAATTCTGATTTCTACATGTGATGGACGAGAGAAAGCTTGCAGTACCTGCCTTTTTGTACCTCACAACGACCTACGACTTGATTCGTTTTCCTGCAAATGATCAGACTTCACTCTTCTCTAAGTAATATTCGATTGTGTCTGCAAACCAGGTTTTCTTTATCCTGATTCTCTTGGCTGTTTTGAGTCGGTCCACAATAAGCACAGATAGGTGGCTCTCTGCTGCATCCTTACTTCATCGCCGGCAAGCACACCCAGCTGCATACATACAGCTGGGCCATATGGCCAGAGATACTTCTATGTTTCCTTATAACCTTTGCGAGACTCTTCAAAGCAGTTGCTAAAAGGCTAGTGAGCTGCATGGCAGATGAACAAACAAAATCTAAACTCCTAAGGAAGTGAAACTTGGCAAAGCACACTGGCCACAGCAGGGGCAGCAAGCTGTCTACTCTGAAAGAGAGTGTGGCAGAAAAAGATTGGGGAAAGTTACACCAAGATGAACATCTGAAGAGAGGCATAGCAGAGGAAGACTGGAAAGCTCTGGGATACCAATGGCGCAAGCTCAGGCCAGCCGCAGAGAAAGCCCTTCCTGCCCTGGGATTCCTGTTACAGAAAGAGCTTGCACCGGAAAAGCCAGCTAAGGGAATGTGGGAGCAGGTGCTATGTGAACGTGCTATACGGGACTGGACCCCTCCTGGTCAGCGTTTTTGGGCCTCTCTCAGCTCATCAGTCCATCCCCATTCTTGGCAGTGCTTTCTTTTTATGAATAAACTGTTTCTATTTCTGAAGGTGTGTCAGTGGTCCGGTTCTTTGCCATGGGATACAAGACCCTAACTACTTCAGCAGGGACTTAGATATGTTCCTCTAACACAGTACTTAGACAGGCAGAGCCAGAGATGCAGAGAACACAAGATGTCAAAGAGCCGCCTGGGACTTTTCTGTTTTGCCTCCAGCACACTCTGTGCTGTGGCCATGCCCAGCCTTGAGCCTCCAGCTCAGGTGGGTACCCACCACAGTCGAGAGGATAAACTACCCAAATCCCTGATGCCGACGTGCATACAGCTTCCAACAGACGTCCATGGGACCCCTGACCTCTTTGGAGTGGCCCTTCTCTGTCCAACCAGCCTGGACAGGGTGTGCAGGGTTCTGGGGCTGGAAGCCAGTCAGCTTCATGAATTCCTCACACGTCTGAGGGGAAGCTTCCAGCTGTTTGCCTCTTGACTAATTCCTTAGGTGAGTTTGCAAACATCTAAGCAGTGTCAAAAATCCATTCAAATCCTCAGCAAAGTATACATGTTTGTTCATGCTGACTCTGAGAGCAAAGTCTCAAGGCAGATTTACATGGATGACCAATCTGAGAACAAGAGAGGGAAGAGAAAGCAGACCAAACAAACAAGGTCTGCTTGGGACAAAAAATGCTCCTTGTTAGTAGCACTAACTTATTATGAAATTTTTGTGAGCCAAGTGTCACATCGCCATGGACTACTACAACAGAAGTTATGAAATCATTAAGTTCCATTAGGAGCTAGAACAAAATTTAACTGATATACACATGTATAAATGTATGTAAATGAGTTATATAATGTATAATATATACTATATATGTACACGTGTATATAATATATGTATATAAGGTATATACGAAATAGATATATATATACTATATATACTATTTACATGTACATTTAAATATATATACTATGTAAATGTCTGTATGCTAAAAAAAAAACAGTGAGGGGAGAGGGTTGGTCCTGTCTCAACCTGATATGCCAGGCTTTGTTGACCCTCTATGGTAGGCCTTACCTTCTCTGAGGAGTTGATGGGAGATGTGGGGGTGAGTTTGGGGAGGGGAGGAGGAGGGGAGCAAGGAGGAACTGTGGTTGGTATGTAAAATGAATAAAAAAGAAAATGGAAAAAAAGAAAAAACCCAGTGAATTGCTGTGTTCCTTAAAGTGGCAACTTTGGTAACACGATGCAAGATGAAAGCATTTACTTAGACATCTAAGAACCAATCAAAGCTTTAAGGATGTTGCTAATGCTTCTTCCCCAGCCTTGGGATAGCTTTGATTGGCAGTTTACCAAATGAAGACTTTTCCCTCATTTTGTGGAAACCAACATTCCCAGGTAAGCCAATGACGGCTCTGGCTGGGATGGAGCCATCTGATGCAGTCTTAAATTTCTGCAGCCAAGCGGCCCCTTCTTGGACTCTTCACCTGGGTTTTGACACTCAGCAGCAGCAGCCAGCCTTGTCTTTGTGCTCTGTGTTTGTGCAAGTCACACTCAGTCAAGCTGGCCCTCAAGCGCCTTTCTTATGGAACAGGAATCACATTCTGATTTGAGGCAACAGAACTTGCCATCCTCTCTGGTGTTATCTACCAGGGTGAGGTTCCTAAGTCCTAACTCACCTGCCATCCAAGAAGCCCCTAAAGCTACAAGTGAAGTTTTAGAGTCCCCTCCTGTTGGTAGAAAAGCCCAAAGCTGTTTTTAGATTCTCAAACATGGTGGCTGTAACATGGAAATTGGACTAACATATACCATTTGCATTAATCTTGTAATGAATGTAAAATGAATACAAACTAGAATTGACTCCACTACTAGCTGGGGACTGAGAGCAAGCCCTTCAGATTCTCTGAACCTTACTTTCCTTTTCTAGGAAATGGTGGCCACAGTATCAGGTCATATGTGATATAAGGGAATTGCATCAATGTCCAATCCTGAGAACAAGTACAAACTGGACAAAATGCATCTTAAAATAGCAAAACCTCCAGAGACAAATTACCTCACCTGAGAAAAGGAAAGGTTGACAGAGAAGATCTGGGCACTGGGGGAAGAAAAACAACATAAATAAAACAAAAATAACTCACTTTGTAAGGCTTTTGTCTGGTCTGGGGGGTCCTGTTGACTAGCTGAGATACCACAGAGCTGTGAGCAGACGGACAGGACGTGTGTCACCATCAAAGCGGGAGGGGAGCTGATGGTGCCTGCTCACTCTGGGAAGGACTGAGGTACTAACCTAATGACAGCAGCAGTCAACACAACCACCTTGTTGGAGTTCAGCTTCAAATTATTATTGCTATCTAAATTTAAAGCAATTTTGATTTGTAACTGAGAAAAAGAATTCTCTTATAGACAATAAAACTACCTTCTCCTGGGGCTGAAGAGAGGCTCAGAGGTTGAACTCACTGACTGTTCTTGCAAAGAACCAGAGTTCAGTTTCCAGCACCCAAGACCCACTTGGTGTCTCATAACCGTCTGTAAACCCAGCTTCATGGGATCCAATGCCCTCATGTAGTGCTCATGCATAAAAGACACTCAGACACTTAAAATACATGCAGAGTTTAAAATTACCTTCTCCTAAGATTACCTTCTGCAAAGTAGAAGTAGAGTTGCCAAAATAATGAAATAACACAAACTCATGAGTGAAAACCACGAGAAACAGCAGGAGAATGGGCACAGAGGGCCTAAAGAAGCTGAAGTGGAAAAGGACTCTCAGAAGAACAAGATGTGCTCAAAAATATTATAAACCAGGATTGAGAACTGTGGTATATGGAAACTATGAAAACAAGCCAAGTGGAACTTTCAGAATTGGAAAAAAAATTATATGCTTAGGCTAATCTCTTTAAGAGGAGATTAAATACAGCAAGAGAAGCCATGAACTGAACAGATCAGAAGCAAATGAATAAAATACATGGAAATCAGTATGTGGTATAAGAAGGCCAGGAGGAGAGATGGAGAGCATGGGAAACACACACATGCACACACACACACACACACACACACACACACACGCACACACACAGAGCAGTGGTGGGGTCGGGGGAGTATATCAAGAATTTATAAAACTCAGTAAGGATTAAAGAAACTCCCCAGGTGGAAGCTTAAAATAGAAAGAAAGAAAGAAAGAAAGAAAGAA
>LOEQ01000193.1:296527-313949 GCA_001685075.1 Bramus lutescens | reverse complement strand
TGTGCTAGAACCACTTGAGATTATTTCAGATCGTATGTAGATCTTACTGGAAACAATCAATCCCCAGCATTATAAGTGAGTGTGTGTGTGTTTTGTGTTTGTGTTTTTGTACATCTCATGAGCTATTTTATAAAGTATGCACCTCTAATTAATGTTTTCATTTATGTTAAGTTTTAAACCACACAAACAAGTCATGCTAATTCTACAAAATTAGAAAATACAGATAAGCCACAAGGAAAGATTTAAAACATGTATGTGCATGATGTTTTTCTTTTTGAACAGAAATGCCAAGAGTCCAAGGCAGAGGGTTGCTGAATGTTCAAGGTCAGTTTAAGCTGACAGTGCCCTGTCCAATAAATAAGTAAACATTTTACATAAAATTCTGTAATTCACCTTTCTTCTGTAACACTCTTGTGAATATATTTCAAGACTTTAAAGTATAAATATGTGTATATACACATATCATTGTTCATACTGATTCCACATTGTTTAATCATATGACGTTGCAGTACCTCTGTAGCAGGCTGCTGAAGTATAGTTATGCCATCTCATGAAGGCATTCCTAAGAATACTTTAAGTACTAAAACTATCTTGAGTGAAGCTGGTCCCTGATAAAGGTTAACGGCCAGATTGTGAACTGCTGTCTCCCACATCGGCACACAGCCTTCTTGTCCCAGCCCTCCAGAGTTGTGCTCCTATGCGCATCCCAGCTGAGGGCTTTTCTTGCCCTTAGAAACTCTAACCAACAGGAGTTCCAGGCTGCTTCCCACTAGTGTGTTGGGGACAGTCCTGCCAGCAGTTAATAAAGACCCCATTCAAATTATTCAGGCCTCTTGGGTTTTCTCTTTAGATATCCCAGATAACCTTCTTTTGTTTACCTCCTCTGTCATGATTACCTGCAACTTTACAATATTATAGCAAAGATAAGATGAATATGTTAAAATGTAGCTCTTTGTGTATTTACTGCTTTTCTTTGTATGCACGGCAAAAAGCCAAATATCTAGGCCTTTCAGAGTGCACCTTTTCAATGTTTCTGATACATACTGATAAATGACTTTCCAGAAAAATCACGTGCTCTCCTTTCCAGACAGAGGCCCTGGGCTCCTAATCCCCTGTAGCCTGGTGAATTTCTGTCTTCTGAGCTGAGTGTCTTACATGACTCAGCATTTTTGTTACATTTTTCTAACTTTCGAAGAACATCACGCATCTTCTAAGACTGGTTTTATTTTTCAGATTATAAAAATACGTTTCATGGGTGAATGGTAGAAAAGTATAGGAGAAATCAATGTCCCCCAACTACCACACAAACTATTGACCCTTAGAGATAACACTTGCCACTTTGAAGACTAGCCTCCCAAATAGCTGCCTGTGCGTCTTAAGGGAGGTAGATGAAGAGAGAGGCTTCTTTCTTGCCAGCTGTCATTCCAAGGTAGCACAGTTATGCATCTGGTTGCAAGGACACTTCTGGCGCTTATTCTAGAGAGTTAAAGATCAAGACTGCTGTTCTGGGCATGGATGAGTCTATGGGTTCTGAAGAAGGGACTCACACTTAGGCTCTACTTTCTTATGTTTGTGTAGGTAAGACCCTAAAAAGATTCATGATAATGAGCAAAAAAGCCAGGCAGCCTCCCAGGCACCTTGCTGTTACCGAAAAGGGAATCAGGGGATGATGCAAAGGACTTTACATTTTCTTCTCAAAATCTACAGAAATTGTCCTCGGCAGCTGTCAAGCAGACTCAATGGGGGTGGAGCTTCCTTCTGCAGAAAACTGAATGAAAAGAAGAAATAAGAAAGGAAGGACCTGACTGCTCCTAGGCTGGTGGAGGAGAAGGTTTATTGTAGATAGAAGGGAGAGCATGGCCAGAGTCAGGAATGCCTGGGAGAGTCTAGAGTGAGCATGACCCTGTGTAGGGCCACCTGGGGGGAGGGCCAGACCAAGAGTTCAGGAGGTTTGAAGGCAGACCAAAGGGGCGGGATAATCAAAATAGTTAGATTTTATCAGGAAGCCCAGACCCTGGGCTGGAGAATTCAAGGTTGGGGGCGTGTTATGGCAGCCATATGCTGTAACAGGTAGAAACTGAGGGGTGCTCAGAGAACCTGAGTCCACTCCCATGTGTTAAGCAGGCAGCTAAGGTAGCTATTTCTTTTGGGTTTGAGACCTAACAGAAACATATCTGCTGAAAGAGATCTCATATGATATTTATCTTAAGTGTTAATTCAACAGCAAGTTAAAAAGGTAATTTTAGCAAGAGTAGAAATACCTTGGTATGCTACCAAAATCCCAGGAAGTCCCGTGAATTGCTGGGGAGACTAGACTGTATGTCATTCAAATCCCCTTATGCCTTTATACTCTGGATTCACTAATAACTAATCGCTTCAAATGTCGGATATCATCAGTGAGAACTGATCCAGGCTGTTGATACATTATCCAGTGACTCCTCTTTTGTTAGAAAAAATATACACTGTAGATAATCCTTACATGCTAAGGTCCTTAGTGTTCAGAAGACCAAAGACTTTGTGTTATATACCTTCAGCACTGGCGGGTAAGAAAAATTGAACATTAACATAATGAAAAAGTCTGATAGCCTTCTATGAAGAGGTCCAGCCTGGTCCAAATATAGATGAAGACACTGGCCTTTTCTTAAATATGTGGTCTCCTCTGAGGTTTTATCAAAGGCATGTTTGCTGGTGGACTGCTAATAAAACAGTCTTTCTTCTCTTGGACTAGGGAGAAACTAAGCAGCAGCTGGAGAGTTGAGTCCAAATTCCCATGGCAGCAGAGCAGAAGCAGAGGACCCCAAGGCCCCGTGTAAGAAAGGAGTGAGATGACTTCTCTGGTGACCTGTCATTGGGGGGGGGTCATTCCTCTGTCAGGTGAGCATACCTCTCGGGTGTGTGGCATGAGGCATACACAGGTTGTCTAGAAAAGGTCTTTGATAGTGACATCCTAAGAGGTGTGGCCTCTCAACCAACTAAATGCTTCCTGGAGTCTGAGTATTGGAGGAATGAGGGATTTGTCAATACTTATACAATATCTAAACATGGTATTTGCTTTTAAGAATTCATCTTACACATTTATGCAGAAAATGAGTGTATATACATTTCACTGTTGCGTCAGGCAGACTGGAATGCAAATACACTTTCAAGAGAAGGTGGGTTATAGAAAGTGTGCCTTAGAGGTGACACAAGTTACAACTTCTAAAACATGAGATTGCCGTCTCCTGTTATCAGATTGGTCCTTGGCCCAACTGTTATAGGATGGAGACAGATGCAATGACCCACAGCCAAACACTAGGCAGAGTTCAGGAATCCTGAGAAGGAGGGGGATGATGATGAGGAGGAGTGTAGGAGCCAGAGGGTCAAGAACACTGTGAGAAAGCTCACACAATCAACTAACCTGGGCTCATAGCAACTCACAGAAACTGAACAACCAGTGAGCCTGCATGGGACTGACCTAGGCATTCTGCATATGTGTTACAGTTATGTAGCTTGGTCTTCTTATGGGACTCCTAATGGCAGGAACAGGGGCTGTCTCTGACTCTTTTCCTGGCTTTTGGGACCCTGCTTCTCACGCTGGGTCACTTTGTCTAGCCTTAGTACATGGGGAGTTGCTTAGTCTTACTGCAGCTAGACGCGCCAAGTCGTATTGATACTCAAGGTCTCTTATTGAGACCTGCCCTTTCCTGGGTGGAGACTGAGGAGGAGGGGATTGAGGGGAGAAAGGGGGAGGATGGGGCAGGCTGTGGCTGGGTTATAAGATAAACAGATGAACAAAAAACAAAACACTAGGCTTCTCCTCACTAGTGTCAACTGTGAAATACATAAAGCTGACCAATAAAAAGGCAAGGTTGACACATGCGTAGATTGTCCGCATTCACCGAAACAGTGGTTGTCTCACCTCGTCCTTTCAGTATGTGTCTGGTCCATCTCATCAAGTGCAGTACCTTCTGAGACTGCCAGTGCACTAGATACACATGATACTAATGTTCTCTAGGAGTTAGGTGTGCCAGAGCCTGCCAATTTAATGGTTAGCTGCTTTCTGGAAATAAAAGTAGAGGCAGACTTCTCAATATGAGCGGTGGAGAACAGGTAGGAGAGAAAGCCAAGCATTCTTACCCCCAGGATTTGAGTAAACATGTTTGTTTGTCCATCCATCATCCATCCATCCATCCAAGGTAGGTAGGTAGGTAGGTAGGTAGGTAGGTAGGTAGCACCTATCCATTCATCTACCAATCCAGTCACCCACTTACTTCATTCATTCATTTACCCATCATCCACTCACTCACTCTCCCACCCATTCATTCACTCATTTACTCATCCATTCCTGTATCTAGAAGCAGGCCTTGGCTAGGTACAGGAGCAGAGACCCATCCTGCTCCCTGGAACTTACACCTTTTCAGCTGGGTGTGCAACGGAATCCAGATGACGCCTCTGTACAAGAGAGTGTACTGTTCTGCTGGAGGCCTTGACAGAGAGTGACTGCCTGTGAGAATTGATTCCAAGCTCGTAAATGAGCTTGAGCAACAACCCAACATTTAGTGTAATTGACTTTAAGCTCTTTAATCTTATTCTCAAAGTGCAGATTTCAGAAACTTTTAATCTGTTTTGGGGAGGAGCAAATTAAAATTTCTACCGCGTTGTGTTTTGCAAGTAAAATGTATACTACAGGGATTTTTAAAGATGTGGATATGTGGAAAGATTTGCAGCATGCCCCTGTAATTACTGTGTACTGTAGTGTGTGTGTTTAAATATATATGTTATTCATCCGCTAAGAATTTTATACATCAATACAATATATTTTGTTTAACCTTGCACGCTAGCCTCCAACTCCTCCCAGACTGCTCCACTTGCTCTCAATTTCATGCTCTCTTTTTTGAGCTCACTAAGTCTAATCAGTGCCATTTATATGTGCATGGTTATAGACTGCCCACTGGAAATGGACAGCTGACCAGGGGCCACATCCATGAAGAACCCCCGTCTCTACCCCCGGAGTCACTGACTGCCTAAACCTCCTCAGTTAGGCTAAGGCAGTACAATGTTTTAATAGCTTAAAGTAGTTCTCAGGAAAAACTGGTCTGGAAGGAGAGGCTCAGGGAGCTTATGAATGCATAGCACAAATTGGTGTTCATCATATATAAATAGCACATTAAATGTTGAATTTGAGCTGTGCAGATTTTACATACAAAGTAGCTCCTGTTTTGACCCAAAGTTCAAATTTCCAACAAGACTTAAAAATATAAACTCCAGCTGCAAATGGGAAGTTGCTCCCCACAAAAGTGCGTTTTAACCTAAAAACTAGGGCTCTCTTTTTCCCATAAGTCCATTTTTGAGTCTAGAGAATAGACAAGTATAACCTAGGCTGACTGTGGCAACAGGCCGTGGTCTCTGGAAACCTGGTCCTTCTGAAGATCATGGGTTAGTTGGCTGGCAGACTGACAGGGTGGACCTGGCGAGCCACCCAACCCAAGGCTCCAGGTCATGCCTGCATTCAGACTGACTCCTTACAGCAGGGCGGGCAGCCTCTGCTTCCGTGGCATGCGTCCCACTAAGCAGCGCTTTATGAGAATATCAGCAGCTGAGTAAATAAAGCTGAGAACGGCCTTTCCTCTACCCAGCATGTGTCTGACTTACTGGTTTAGAGGAAGTTAGTAAGTGCATAAAAGTACTGTTTCAGAGATCTTCAACCAGGAAGCTTATGATTGCGCAGCATAAATTAGTGTTTATCATACAGAAATAGCACATTAAATGTTGAATTTGAGTTGTGCAAATTTGAAAATCTTACACAAGTTGTGTAAGTTAGATTTTCATCTCTTGATGAAGCTGATTTGCATGTCGTGAGACTTTTTCAGGGCCCACGAGATTCTGAGATTATGGGAACCGGCACCCCAGCATACTTGATCGTAGAATGAGACAGAAAGCTGACAATTCTGACAGATTTTCTATAATTAAGTCAGTTGCTTCTAGTTTTGTTCTAGAATATACCACAAATTTGAATAGTACAGAAGTCATGCTATCGTGATCTTTGCGCTTAAAAACCAAAGCAGTGGAAAGTGAAACAAAGCAAATTAAACAAAAAGATTCATCAGCTGTGAACTCAACAAAGGTCAAGGGTTAGGGTGGGCACATATAAGGAAGTCTGAGCAGTCAGAGGCCAGGAGTAACTGAAATGGTAAGCCTGGCTTCTTTTTCTAATTTCTCATTAAAATTTTTTTTCTTCTTTCATCCAATACATCTTGACCACAGCCTCCCCTCCCTCCAGCCTGACTTCTTTTGAGCAAGCTAGCACTTCACAAAAGCTGGTCCTGTAACAAGGTGAAGTCAATGTCATACCTTTTGGTGAAGCTTAGTATGTGCAGGCTAGTGGCCCCACATTCCCTGCAAAACATGCTAACAGCTTTTCTTTTACTGAGGCTGTTTCTTTGAAACATGTTTTGTGTATACGTGGGGGGGGTATGTATGTATGCATGCTTCTGGGGTGGGTAGCATGCATGTGTGTGCACGCGCGTGGAAGTCTTCCTCAGTTCTTCTCTGCCTTTTCCTTTTTTTGAAACATGGCCTTACACTGAACCTGGAGCTCTTTGTCTGGACTGGCTGGCCCACAAGCAAAAGGGGTCTTAACTCCTCAGTCTGGGCTGTAAGCATGTGCCATGTCCCCAGATTTTACTTGGATGCCGGGGATCAGAACTTGGGTCTTCACGCTTGCGAGACAAACACTTTAATCAGTTAGCCATCTCCCCAACTCTCAAAAACTTCAGATTTTATTGTGGACCAACAATTTTAACTGATAAACTCATTTTTGCCACTCTACCAACAAATTGTCCCCAAGAAGTAACTGTCAACTGACGTTTTTCATTGAGTTGACTGATAGCTTAAAGAATCTGAACAAACTGACTTCTTGTTTCTGTATTTAAATCATCAGAGCTAAATTAGCTCATCAAAGGGGCCACACTTGTAAAACTGTATGCTGTCTTTCAGTGTCTTTCTAACCATAAAGTCAGTTCTTATTAGTTGCCTCGGTTGACTTAACTAACAACTTCATTTTGGAGGCCTATTCAGCTGATTTTCCCATTTTCTCCCATTGGTACAGAAAACAGCTAACTTTACTGGGATGCATTAGCTACCTTTCTGCTGTTCTGATAAGACACCATCAGATGTAGCATGAATTCTAATAGGTCTTAAGAATAAAAACCCAGAGTCAGATATTGGGGTGAAAGTTGAAAGATCAGAGAAGTAAAGGAGTGAGCCCCTAGAGACCTTTTACCTCTGCTGAATCCTCAGATCAAAGAGGGCAAGATCCTGTCTCCACTAATTCTCAGAATTAATACTGTCTCCTGTCTCCTCCTGCCTTATATTCCTCTCTCTGCCCAGCCATATCTCTCCTGCCTCCACCTCTCTCGTGCTGGGATTAAAAGCATGTGACTCCCAAGTGCTGGGATTAAAGGCGTTAATCACCACTGCCTGACTGTTTCTTTTTTAGACTGGATCAATTTCACGTAGCCCAGGGTGGCCTGGAATGCACAGCGATCCGTCTGCCTCTGCCTTCCAAGTGCTGGGACTAAAGGCATGCTCCATCACTGCCTGGCCTCTACGGCTAGCTAGTGGCTAGTTCCACGCTCTGATCCCCAGGCAAGCTTTATTTGTTATAGAACAAATGAAATATCAGCACAGTCACCACGGCATCATAAGGAAGGATTTATTTGGACCTACAGTTCCGGAAGGGTAAGAGTCCTTCGCAAGTGGCAGGCCCGGCAGCAGGAGCCAGAGGCTAAGAGCTCACAACTGAAAACGTAAGCATGCAGCAGAGAGGGCAAACTGGGTGTGGCAGAGGCTGTAAACTCTCGAGACCTCTACTTCTTTCAGCAATGCCGCATCTTCAAATCACTAATTATGATCTCTCCCATTTCTAACACTGTGATTCTGTTTCAAAGAGATGATGATTCATGTTGGAATGAATTAAACAAGAAAAGCGGACCTACCCAGTGCTCAGGAGGGTGGGTGCATTCTCCGTTCAGGTAGGCATAGTGGGCCGCAGCACAAAAACGTGAAGGGAGAACTCCGGTTCAGAATTCAAGAACTATTTATTGATCATTGAGCATAATAGGCATAAAGAGAAGACACAGCCTATGATGTCAGTTTCATCAGAGAGGTTTAAAACCAACTGACCAATGGGTAGAAACCAGAGAGTCATAATCGAGAATGAATATTTGTATCAAGACTATGATTTTGAGAGTGTTAGCTTAAATTCAGATTTTGTTTCTTTGTATCTAAAATTGGACAGTAATACCAAACTTACACTGTAAATAAAAAAGCATACATAATTTTGCAGTGATGGAAATAGAACCCAGGGCCTCAGGCATTCTAGACAAGTACTCTACCAATGATTACACTCTAGCCCTATATGAAAAAACTCAATATGCAGTAGAGACCTATCAAAATACTACGTGTAATGTATAGGCATCAAGCACACATACATGTTTGCTGCATAAATACAAATACAGCGTATGGTTTATGCATGTGCCATATATACATACTATATGACATATAAGTATTGATTTCAAGAGAAGTAGAATATGACTGGGTTTTAAAGGAGAAAGAACACATGATTCTGGTGATGTGGCAAGTGTCAGGTATGTTATGAGATGAGGCTTAGAAATCAGACTCCTAAAGGTGAAGGTGAAGGGCCGAGGAGCCAGCTGAAGCTTGAGCCAGGAGGAAAGGTATGTGTGTGTGGGAAGTGTGCACACTGCTAACAACCACAGTGAGGAAGAACAGACTCTTGCATGGGTTTATGCCTCATCAGCCTGTTGAAATGGACAAGGGGAAGGACAAGAGGGGTTGACCATCAAGGATGACAGATAAAGATGTCCATCAAGGAGTGGAGGATTAGATTCACACGGATGCTGTAGTCTTTGATGTCAGGACCTGTGACTGTGTTACCTCACATGGCTCAAGGGGATTTCCAAGTGTGATCAATGTAAATATCTTGAGACAGGACATATAGCTAAGGTTTGGTTTGTTATCCAAACTAAGGCCAAAGGGGTTTTCTTATGATTGTAAATATGGTTCCAAGAGCAGAGGATGAAGTCAGGTGTCGTTCATGATGTGTACACTAGAAGAGCTAACAAGGAGAAAGAACAGTACGTCTCAAGACACATCAGGGGACTACCAGCTTTCTTCAGAACTGAAACTAGAAAACTGGAACTGGACAATTCAGCTTTCAGCAAATGTTGACTTTGCACAACGAAATGCTCTGTGTGCCCAATGTGTCTGGCTATATGTGAAAATGAAACCCTGTGCTTGACACAAGGCAGATGATGTGTTGCGATTAACTAGGGTCACCTTTCATCCGAAGGGCTTTGGAATGGAGCAAGCTGGAAAGGAGGAAGGAAGATGGGGACAATGATGTGAAGTGACTTTAAAAATGCGTCTGCAATTTCACGCATTTTACATTTTATCCTGTGTGTAGGATTGGGAAAGGAAGAACGGGTGGAGTTGAGTCATGCCTCTCTCTCCCAAGTTGGACACTAGATTAAAGATACAGATATTTCTGTGCCTGAGTTTCTCCCTTAGTGACAGAGAGGATTGAAAGGGTTATTCCCTGAGTGTTAATTCTGGGCTAGAGAGATTCTGTATGGTGCCTGCGGTGCCTGCCATGGCTCAGACTAGCAGAGAGAATGGCGTCGGTGAAGATTTAACGGGCAGGTCTGCTGTTGGGAGCCCTGGTTCAGTCACTCTCTACAGTGACTTCCTGTAAATTATCAGCTATTTACAGCAATGGAGTCTCCTTGGATCCTAGACTGGCTTCAGACTTGGTGTGTAGCTGAAGATGACTTCGAACTTCTGATTCTCTGCCTCCACCTTCTGAGTGCTGGGATTTCACTAAATACTACACTCGGCCAAACATTTGATTGCTTCTTTTAATCCCCACAATATCCTTACAAATAAAGTCCTGTTATTACTTCTGTTTCAAAGGATCAGAGGCAAAGAGAAATTAAGGCAGAAAGAACTGTACAAATATTAGGACATTGTAGTGATATTTCAATTGTATTTTAATAAATAAAGCTTGCCTGAAGATCAAAGAGTAAAACAGCCCCACTGGTCAGTCTTACAGTCCAGGCAGTGGTGACACAAACCTTTAATCCTAGTAGCCACACTAGTTTGCCATATAAACTGGGCAGTAGTGGTGCACACCATTAATTCCACTAGAGAGGAATATAAGATGGGAGGAGACAGCTCTCAAACACAGTCTCATTCTGAAATTCCTGGAGGCAGAATCATCATTTCAGACTGAGGTAGAGGTAAGAGCCAGTGGCTGACTGATTTGCTTTTTTGTCCTTCAGGTTAAAGCCCAATTTCTGTCTCTGGGTTTTTATTGATCGTGCTACAGGACATCTAGGTTCTTGAGGGAGGTCATGTCCAGTCCCAGCTGGACTTCCTAGCTGTGTGTACCTTAGGGAAGGGATGAAACTTTTCTTGGGCTCTTACAGTACTCCAGCTCTTGGCACACAAGGAAGACATCGATGGATGACAGCTATTGGTGTAAGTCAGGAAAATGGCAGGCCTCTTGTCTGTGACAGATGCCAACTGCTCGCTGTGCAAGGACCGAGGCAGGAGCAGAGGCCGAAGTGAGGCTGAGGTGAGGCCAAGGTGAGGTGTGTGCAGCACACAGTGCTGTCTGGAGGTCATGTTTATGACTGTGCATGTACTCACTGGCCACCTCCGTCCCACCAAGGCTATGTGTTCCTCTTTTGGTTCCCCTTGGGGGCAGGGTGAGACTGAATTTGAAACAGAGGGGTGACATGCCTTTCTGATCTCTCTGAAAGTAAATTAAGGCCGCCAGCAGTGGTGTTCTAGAGGGCTGGGATAGACTTACGTCAAAAGGCCAGCAGCATGCTGACCAGGTTACTATCTGTGGCATATGGCACATGGAGTAGAAATATATTACTAACTTAGACTCTGTTTGGATCCTCTCTTTGTGGGCTAGACTGCTGATCCTAGTGGTTAAAATTCTGTTATAAAGCTTTGTGGATTTTGAAATCAAGTTTTATGAACACCGCAAAACCCCACATGAGGACAATGAAACTCAAGAAAGTAATGAAAAGATTAAGAATTTGCTAAACCCAATGCAGTGACAAACAGGTGGAGTTGCTTATGCTGATCTTCAAGACTGTTCCAAGAATTGTCCATAGAGACAATAGAGGAAAAGCCAGCGATAAAACCTGGTTTCCTGGCCTTTGCATGGGACAGTGAGCACAGCAGCACCCTCTGATATTTGCTTCAGGAAGGAGGAAGGAGAGAGAGAGGCTCAGGAGACTAAAGAAGTAAACAGATCTCTCAAGTACTGGGAGAGCTGAGAGCAGCAAGATTCAGGAGGACCCTCCAGGGTAGAGAAGCAGGGCTCCTGGGGGTTCTTGGGGGACAGAAGGTATTGGTGCATGGAGGAACCTGTCCTACTAGTCCAGGTGTTTGCAGCTCCCGCAGAGAGGTCCAGGGCTGCAGCTCCTGGGAGCTGTCACTTATGCTATGGGTTTCTCTGTGAGGAAGTTCCTTAAAGTCAGGCTACTCCTGTGGGAAACCTCCCAGCCATACTCCTGTGGGCAACCTCCTGTCCATACTCCTGTGGGCAACTCCCATCTATACTCCTGTGGGCAACATCTCATTCTGGGAGCAAACAGAAGTTGTTCAACCAATAAGCTGGTTGATTCCATGTTGGACTTGGGTGGCATTCTTCTTTTGCCTCTTGTTGGTGCTGTGCCCTTTCCAGAATGACTAGGCCTGTGTGTCATGTCTCCACAGGTAAAGAATCACACAACAGACGCAAAGTCATGTATGTGTGCTTCTCTTTTTCAAAGCTTTCTTGAACAAAGGGGTGTCTAGGTGTCTAAGTTGTCAGCCTGATCTATCTATCTATCTATGATAGATAGATAGATAGATAGATAGATAGATACTTTCTTTCTTTCTTTCTTTTTCTCTCTCTCTCTGTCTCTCTCTCTCTCTGTCTCTCTCTCTCTCTATCTCTCATGCATTCTCAGCTGGCTTTAAACTTAGTATGTAGCTGGAATGACCTTGAATTTCTGACCCTTCTGTCTCCATCTCCTGATTGCTGAGATTACAGGGGACCACCTTTTGTGCCATGCTGGGGATTGAAAACAACACTTCATGTACCCTGGACCAGATCTCTACCAACCGAGCTACATTCCCAGATCAGTTATGTCGATGGATGTGAAGGCTCTTTGTTTTTAAGGGCTGCATAAGCACTGTCACACATGTAGAGCCCTGGATGTTAGAGATTTCTTCCAGAACCAACCCTCAGGAGGTAGGTGGTGGAAAGTCTTTGCCAATTCGACAAGCTGAGAAATGAAGTCCTTGGCTTGGCAGCCCCAAAGGCTGATAAGCTGAGAGAGATATATCAGTGATTTGGAAAGAATACCCCATTTCTCTTCCCACACTATTGCGCCTCCCCCTTTCCTCCTCACTCCACCTATTCTCAGTTTTTGGCCTACTACCCATTATCCACTTGACTTGGTCATAGTAGATGTTACTAAAAGAGTCCCAGTGGTCTTGAGACCAAAATCACATCTCTGGGCTATTTTTTTTAATGGATTTTCCTCAGTGATATTTGATCTGAGTGTCTGCTAAGTAACTTGAGCAGTTTGAGATGTAGCATCTGACCCTTCAGGCCTGACTACAGCTGGGTCTTAATTGAGATCATCATGGTGATTGTCTTTGAAATCCTGAAATACCTCCCTTTACGGTTCAGTTGTGCAGTGAAGGCACAGCCTCAGGGACCAGTTGTGCTGTGAAGGCACAGCCTCAGGGACAGGGCATATGCAGGTGCCTGCCCTTCATAAAGACAGCTCTGTCTGTTTCCAGCATAAAAATACAGGAGCCCGAATAACAAAGGAGCAGATAAGGACAGTCAAACAATACTTAAAAATTACAAAGGAACAGATAAAGGACAGTCAAACAATACTGTAAAAATTAAAGAATGACTATTACCCAACAAATTAAACCAAAAATAACATGATCTTTAATGCTTTCCTAAAAACATCCTGAACATTGTATAAATACAAAAAATAATAAAACAAAATTTATAAGATCAGATTATCCCTTAATGATAAGAAACACATATATTTATATGAGCATTAGAGATAGGTGCTCTCTCTATAGATATATGGTTAATAAAGAAATTGATTAATAGATGGATGAATGGATAGATAGGTAGATAGATAGATAGATAGATAGATAGATAGATAGATAGATAGATAAGGAGACAGACAATTATGTCTTCTGAGATGACTTCTGGGTACAGCTGCCATATCCTTTTCTTTGTTGTTGTTTGTTTTTTATTTTTGTTTTAGACATGACTGTCCTGGGAAGGGTTGGAATCCCAGTCTCAAAAGGTCACGAGACCTCTTCATTATTCTCTCTGGCACAGATAGAAAGGATTGGAGACTTAAGAGGAAGAGGTAGATGGAGCAGGAGGGCATCTTTGTCCTCTCAGGATCGTGGTTTGATATGTGTATGCATTATTTTCCCATGATGCTCTGTTCCTCCTCATACCCTTCCCTCTGTGTCCAGCTGGCTGGCAGGACCGGAAGGAAGTTAAATTCTGCACCAGGGGCTCAGCATTTGCAGAAACTCTGTGACCTTTGGCATCAAGGCGATTGTCATCTAGTCCTAGAAAACAAAGATTATCAAAATGTCAATGTAAAAAGAAATTGGAGTGCTTCTTTGCTTTCTCGTCCCATCTAATCCACTGAAGGCCCTCTGCTTGGCAGCTGGGAGGACCCAAAGGATCCACTCTTTATATAAAAGGCACAGAATGAAATAGAAAAGAAAGAAAGAAAATGAGTCTCACAGAAACTGAGTAGAATGGTGACTGCCTACCTGGTGTGGAGGACCAGGCAAGTGGGAAGGACAGGGCAAGGCTGACCAGTGGGTCCTAGTTAGGTAGGAGTAAATGCTGGGGCACCATTTTGTGGCACCACATGGTACCACATCAATGTGAATTGTTATTATGCACAAGCTAAAAACAGAAGATTAATTTATAAAAGGCACAGAAGAAAAGTTCAAGAAAGAAGGGCCATCTGGAGGGGAGATGGTAAAAGCATAGAGGAACTTGGTGCCTCAAAGGGTCTATACATCCTAACGTGATCTCCAGTTCTTTCTCCAGGTCATGTCCTATTTTCTTTCATAGCAATTTGACCTGCTAGTCCCTGGCATTTTTTCTTGAAGTTTCTTTTCTGTGCTAAGAGTTACTCTATCACTTACTAGGTTGTAGCTAATCTATGTCAGATAAATCCCAGAGGAAAAGCAAGTTAGGGGAGAAGTGTTTAGTTTGCCTCATGGTTCGGAAGGATGCAACCTGTCATGATGGAGAGGATACGGTGGTGGGAGCCACTTGATCTGAGAGACTAGGAAGCAGAGAGATAGAGATGGCGCGTTAGCTTGGCAGCCTTCGCTTCCTTTCCTGTTTGATGTAGAGTTTCAACCCACAGCATGGATCTACCGAATCACAGAGAGTCCCTGCTCCTTAGTTAAACCTCCCTGGAGATGCCCCCAGAGGTATGCTGAAGGTGTACGTTTCAGGGATTCTAATCCAGTTCTTCTTTTTTCATTTTGGGTGTTTGAGACGGGGCTTCTTTCTCTGTGTAGTACTGGTTGTCCTGAAATTCCCTGTAGACCAAGTTGCCCTCAAACTCCGAGATCCACCTGCCTCTGCTTCCCAAGTGCTGGGAATAGAGGTGTGCACCACTCCTAGCTTAAATCCAGTTATCTTGACAATGGGTAATGATTATTATAATTGGAAAATTGTTAGGGTTCACACTTGAATGTCTGATGGCTGTGGTGATGACGTGTGAACAGTAAGACAAATGAATGCTCAAGGCCAGCATAGAAGACAAGCAATGAGGGTCAGTTCTCTCTCTTTTATCAGGATGGAAAATGCCCAAATCGGTTCAGCTTTACTCTGGAGCCGCAGGGTGTGGCATTGGGACTGGGAAATGGGGATAGGCTCTTTGGCTGGTGGAACGGCTCCATTAGTTCAGAGGCTGGCACAGAGCCCGATACGCAGGTTTCAGTGGAGGTCGGCACAGAGCCCGATACATAGCTTCCTGCTCATTTTCATCTACCATTAGAAGGAGGACGTGAAAATTCAGGTCCTGGCACCCCATGGTCCCCAGCCTTCTACTTCCTTTCTCTCCTGTGTAAAAACAGGTGTGTGTGTGTGTGTGTGTGTGTGTGTGTGGTTTTGTTTTATTTCCCTCCAGAAAAGTGTTTTGTGTCAGGACCCAAAATGGCACTTGGGACGTGTCCTTCCTAAGTGTCTAGACTTCCAGCCCCATCCTTTGTTATACTGGACAGGTAACATCACTTTCCCTCTTCGGCAGAAGTAAGTTCCTAGCAATATGTGCTCAATGACACTTGTTTTCTTGGTACTTGGGAAACTGAAGCAGGATGGTTGCAGCATGGGGTAGCCTGAGCTACATAGTAAGACTCCATCTCAACAAACCAACAGAAAACCAGATTCCTTTCCTGTGGAATGGGAATATTATTTGCTCTGTTGGTGTGATGATAAAATGATAAAATAGGAGGCCATAGTAATTTAAGGACATTAGATGTAGAAAATCTTCATTATATTGTAATAAAGTATAACATATGTTTAAAATAGCCTTATTTTACATTAATTCTGAAGCACAAGAAAATGCCCTTTTTGGTTTCCTTGCTGTTTTTTAGCTGTATTTATTTATATTCAAGGAGAATTGTATTATATGTTGATATACTTGTTCATTCACTTTGTGAAATAATCGCCACAATTAAGTTAGTCATTATATTAATCAGGCCACAGTTTTTATTTATCTCACAGCAGTTCTTTATGCGCACTATGAGCAGGAGTTCTCTCTCCCATCTAAGCTGGACGTCCCTAACCTCTGAGACCCAGGAGGTCCAGCATGCTCAGGGCGGCATGGCTACAGCATCCCTCAGGTAAGCAGTGCCTCACGGCACTCAGGCTGCACATTAGGCCATAGATCCCAGGGATTAGGACTCGGATATTTGGGGAGGGGTTAGTATTCAGCCTGCCCTAGCAAGTGCATGTGGAAGCCAAGAGTTCATGCTAAACAGTTATAATGGCAATAATTATATGCATATCCACAGTACATCTATCACTAGTCACTGTTTTCAGCACGGTGGTATGTGAGCATATGTAATGGCTTGCATCTGAAATATCCCACAGTGGTTCCTGTGTTTGAACACTTGGCCCCCCAGCTGGCAAGAGCTGCCTTGGGATGCTGTGGAACCAACTGGACACAGAAGCCAGCTACAGGAAATGGGTCACCACGGGTAGGCCTTGAAGGTTCTATCTTCCTTTGGATCCCACATGAGCTATCCATTTCCACATCCACCAAGATGTGAGGAGCCCCAATGTTCCCCTACTGCAGCCAAGACCCCTCCAGTAGACCTTAACTTGCCAGGATGGATATCCCAAACTGTGAGGCACCTCCCCTTCCTTTATTGCTCTGTCAGGTATCTGGTCTCACGACACAGAAAGCAACTAGTACATTGTGTGTACATGCATATGTACATTCAGACATGTGCATGCATGCATAAGAGTGTCTGTGCCGTTTACTTCTCAGTGAGGGCTTTGACTTATTTCTATTTAGAAAGTGTAGGAAACACCATCTTGTCTGTTTTGGTTCATTTTTTTTTCACTTGTGAGAGAATTTGGTTATTTTTAACTGCTCTGAAGAATTAATATAAAAGCAATTTCAAGAGAAAGAGACGGAAGAAGGCCATTTGTTGGCAGAGACGGCTCGTTTGTTCCTGGCCACTCAGACCTGAAATAATCACACTGAAACTGTATGAATTACAACACTACTTGGCCAATGACTCTAGCTTATTCCTAGCTAACTCTTACATCTTAAATTTACCCATTTCTATTAGTCTGTGTATCACCATGTGGTTGTGGCCTACAGGTAAGCTTCTGTCCGGTGTTCGGTGTCTGTCTCCTGCGGCAGTTACATGGCGCCTCCCAGACTCCACCTACACTCTCCTCCATCTGCTTGGAATTCCTGCCTTGCCATATTCTACACTGCAATAGGCCCAAAGCAGCTTCTTTATTAAGCAATGGCAATAAAGCATGTTTACAGCATACGGAGGGAAAACCCACATCAGTCATTGTATTTCCAAAGTCATTGAAATTTCAGCACAGTTATGTTTAATTCTCGGGAAGTTGTAGGCATCCTGAATTATTGTTGATGAGATCATCAAATAATTTGTGATTCAATCAAACTAGTATTTACTAAATAAATCAGGTGGGCACAGTCCTGATGAGGCAGTGACTTGGTAACTAAAAGAATGCAAAGAGTCAGATGATATAGGAGGGTCATCTGTCTATGTGTTACTTTCATTGGTTAATAAA
>LOEQ01000193.1:266749-279885 GCA_001685075.1 Bramus lutescens | reverse complement strand
GAGAGAGAGAGAGAGAGAGAGAGAGAGAGAGAAATGTTTCTGCTGCATAGGCCTGGATAGCCTGGAACTTGTTACTTAGGTCAGACTGTCCTGAAACTTGTGGCAATCCTTCTGCTTCTGCCTCTAGCACCCAGGGATTATAGGTGTGTGCCACCACAGCATACTTAAGCAACTGTCACGAAGGAATAATGATGCGGAGAAAACTGATCAGGCTCTTAATTGTGGCTACTGGTCCAAGAAAGGAAATTGTGTCTAATTTTTTCCTGGGACTGAAAAATGAGAAGAGATTCATGAATGTCAAGTGGGCCAGTAATGGATTACACAGTCATTGCTTTCTTCCGCCCCACATTTCTTCCTCTGGTCTGTCCTCCAGGATCTGGTTTTCATTCTCTTAATGAGCCTTCGCAGGGGCAGGGTGAGTAGGCTGCTAAGGAAGCCTGGGTTGCCTGGTGATTTGGAGTGAGTTGAGTCTAATTGGAGCCGAGGAGGTGGTCCTCCCCTTTATCCTCTGAAGAAAGAGGAGCCGCTGGAGAGCAGCAATCACTTTCTCCAAGTACTTCAGGAAGTTCAATGCTGCAAAATTTCCAGGCCTTGCAAAGAATAGGAAGTGCTTATGGGAAGTGAAGTTACCATGGTTGACCTCAGCTTTTGGTTAAGTTTGTTCTCACTTACATCTTCCTCCTTTTGTTCTTATTGCGTGTTCTGAATTAACAAGATCCTTTAGTTAAGCCCTTAACGTTTAGAATGGTGGAAAACCTGTTAGAATTTCAGGCTTTATAACTGAACTAAACACACACACACACACACACACACACACACACACACACACAAATGAGGATTAACTAAAGCAGGGCTGATTTTCTCCCGTTAAAGCTGTAATTTGGTTTAGCATAGAGCCACACCCATAATCCCTGAATTCTGGGAAGTAGAAACAGGAGGTTCAGGACTTCAAGGCCAGCCACGGGTACACAGTAAGTCCCAGGCCACCTTTGGCTTCTCAAGACCCAGCTCAACTTTCTCCTTAGCCTGGTAAAGTAGTCTGACTGCATAGAGCCCAGTTCCGAAGACAGTTAGCTGCTGTCCCTGTGGGTGGAGAAGGACTCTAGGTCCTGTCACAGTAAAGAAGTGCACCTTGACGTGACTTCATTGCCTTTTTTTCTTGGCCTTATCAAAGATTCTTCCTTCGTTTTAAAATTTTATTCTTAGTTTTATGTGTATGAATGTTTTGCCAACACATATGCAGTAGACACATGCGTGCCCCATCGTAAGAGGTCAGAAGAAGGGAAGGCATTAGGTCCCTTGGCATTGGGGCTGCAAGTTACACTCCTGAACTATACCACGTGTGTACTGGGAATCAAACCCAGGTCTTCCGCCAGAGAAATAAGGCTTTAAATCACTGAATTGTCTCTCCAGCCCATTTCTTTTAAGGATGGGCTGGATCCCAGAAACAGAGGTGCCATTTATCTTTCTTTACACAAGAAAAATGTGAAAGGAAGAAAATCTCCTCCAGACATCCACAATTGGGAATGGGGTACGTGGGAGCTCTCACTGGGCAGCCAGGATTGCTTGGCAAAGGCTCTGTAGTATGGTACAGAGCCACTCACTCTACCCAGGACTGGGACCTCAATGAATAAAATTATACTTTAATTTTGTACCTCCTTTATATTTTGACAGTGTACACTAATGCAAGTCAAAGAGCAGAAAACAGAGATCAGTGTGAAATCCCATCACTCAGGGATTGTCAGTGTTGGCACTTTGTTAAGCATCCTTGAAGGTCACTCGGTTGTCTTTACAGGAGCCAGGACTGAACTCCAGGCATTGCACATGCAAGGCAAGCAGCCTGCCACCCAGCTCCACCCACATCAGCTTGGTCTCTTAATTGCATTTCTTTGCATCATTACAATGACAGAACAACTGCAAACCAGGGTTTTATTTTCCTACAGAATGAATCACTTCCCCATTCGTGATGGGCTTGGTGAAAACATTGATGAGGAATATAGTCTAAAGATTACTAACCAATAACCAACCACATTCTAAACAAAGAGTGGACATCCCCTCTTTTTTCCCCTGTAAAGGGCCGTATAGAAAGTCTAGACTGTGGCTAGACATCTCTTTCATGATGAGTAAACAGATGAGTCTGTGTTCTAATAAAACTTTATTCACAATACCAGGGGCCATCTGGCACACCGACTGTGATCTGAAGACTCTTCTTTGAAGTGATTGCACTTAGTTTCAGTATTATTGTACATTCTTTAATGGAGACTGTACTTCCTCATGTAGGACCAGATCTGTGAAGACATTTGTAGGCATAATAGTGAAGTGAAGGTAAAAAACATTCAAGGTCATTTGTTTAGCAGTTTTAGCAATGTAGGAAAACTTCATCACACTTTTCTGGTATGGGAAGTCTTTCTGTATATGTGTTGTTTTTATTGGTTAATGAATAAAGCTGTTTTGGCCAGTGGCTTAGCAGAATAGAGAAAACTAAACTAGATGCTGGGAGAAAGAAAGTGGAGTCAAGGAGAAGCCATGAAGCCGCCAGAGGAGACAGAAGCTGAACTTTCTCAGGTAAGCCACGGCAGTGTGGTAATATAAAGATTAATAAAAATGGGTTAATTTAAGATATAGGAGCTAACTAAAAAGATGCTTAAGCTATTGGCCAAACAGTATTACAAATAATATAGTTTCCATGTGATTGTTTGGTTTTGGGCAGCCGGGAAACAAATGAACAGCCTCCATCAACATAATGGCTTGCCAAAATGGTCTTAAACATTTGGGGCTAATGACCACTACCCATTTTGGGTCTGGATGCTTTTGTGCCCACTCAGAGTTGGGAGGAAAGTAGCTGAGATTTTTCCTGTGGCTCAGTGCTCCACACCTGGGCACAGGTGGCCGGATCAGGTCTGCTAGGAGTACACAGGCAGGAGAGCATGGCGGATTCCCACCACCATACACAGAGCTGTTTCCAGGCCGTACAGTGCGCTGCATGGCAGATTTAGCTTTTACTCAGACAAGAAGGGTTTATGTGCTGCATGCTCCTTCTCAGAGTTAAAGTGGTGAGCATAGCTCCTTCCCAGTGGTCCCAGAGCTGGCAGTAATGGTACATCAGCCATCTTGAAAGCCTGTGAGGGGCAGAGTCAGCAACCAGAGTCACTGTGAGCAAGCTGCTTACCATTTTAAAAAACACTCCTTGCAAGAAAATTATTACACATACACAATAAAGACAGACTTAGATTTAAAAATAAAAAGACCTCTGAATGGGTCACAATGTTGAATAAATGTATGTAGGCTTGGGAGAGAAAAGAAAAAGAGTAAAGAAACAGTAAAAGTAATATAAAAGAGTACAGAAGTCATACATTAAAGGAGTAAAGATAATATAATAAATATTAAACTTGTAGAAAAAATAATAGAGTAAGAAAAATAAGCCACATAAAGATGGAATATACACAGAGAGTCTGGATTGAATCTTTTGACTGTGAATGAGCTAAGTACAGAGAGACATTTCATTATACAAGCTGCTAAGCTAAAACAACATATATATTTTAAAGGTATCTTGACTTCAGAATTTGGGTCTAAGGATATGCTGCTTTGGAAAAGAGGTTCTATTTTTGTTTACACAGAGGTTGAGAACCCGCGGATTCCTTCCAGACTAATGTGGTTTGATCAAACAAGACCCCCATGAAGCAATGGCCCAGATGGTCCAACACCCATGACAGCTTCAGGACTGCTGAATGAGATGGACCTAACATACAGGATACCCCATGAAAGATTTAATTAACAACACTCCCAATCAGAAGGAAGTAGTTTAGAAAACAATGCTCAAAATTCCTTAAATGACTTTTTATAAATGTTTGTTTACATTTAAAGGGGGATATGCTATAGAGATGGATACTTTGCATTGGTATGGATTTTGGTTTATTCTATGTTTAAAATCTAGTTAAAACAATATACATATAAAGACGAGAACTATAAGTTATTGTGTTTGTGCAGCTCATTTAAAAATGTAATATAGAATTAAAAATTACAGGTTAATAGATAGTCATTTATAATAGTCAAGTTTGTAGTTATGTTAGTTAGGTTTTCTAGATATATTTCAGTTAGATAGATAATCTTCAAACCTGTCAAAGATCTACTGAATATGGCATTTAAAATGTTTTAAGAACTTAAGACTTTTCATGACAATTAGATACATCTGTTCCTGGCAGCACCAATCTACTTCAAGAGGATGATGGGCATCGAAGAGGCTCCTTATGGAATTGGTTAGTTATTTGGGCAGAAATTGCTCTTGCCTGGACTGCTTGATGTTATGCTGTATGAAATGGACATGCAAGACCCACAGAAAAGTGACTGCTGAAACTTCCAAACCACAGGATGATCCTTCAGGGTTCCTGCTTCATGAAAGAGACTGCTATACATTCTGCAGGACACAGAAGAAAGTGACTAACAAACTGCCAATATAGGGAGAACTGTCTTTAAAATTTCCTGCTTCATAGAAAATTCTGTCAGATACTATGAACCTGTAGGCTCAAGATGCATGCTCCAACAGTACAGAAGAACTTTGGGTAACTGTCCAGGCAGTGTGATGTCTCTGTCAATTCTAGAGCTTTGGAAGTTGCTTACAATGCACTTCCTGTTTACTTAGGCAACATTATATCCTTCTGGAGTCTTTGTTGGAGTTGAAGAATACATAGTTATAGTTTAAAAGATAAAGTAGATATAAATATTATAATTCTTGCTTGATACCTGTTTTGTTATGTGTAATTTTACTATGTTAAAATTAAACCCTTTCTCTTCATTTAGACAGAAAAGGAGAAATGGTATGGGAAGTCCTTCTGTATATGTGTTGCTTTTATTGGTTAATGAATAAAGCTGTTTCAGCTAGTGGTGTAGCAGAATAGAGCTAGATGGGAGAACTAAATTGAATGCTGGGAGAATGAAGGTGGAGTCAAGGAGAAGCCATCTAGCCACTGGGAGAGACAGAAGCTAGAACTTTGCCCAGCAAGTCACAGTCACGTGTCAACACACAGATTAATGAAAATGGGTTAATTTAAGATACAAGAGCTAGTTAAAAAGACATTTAAGATATTGGCCAAACATTTTTTAGAAATAAAATAGTTTCTGTGTGATTACTTTGGTTTTGGGCAGCTGGAAGATGAATGAACAGCTTCTGTCAACACTTTTCTCTATTGATTTAATGTTAAGTTATAGTTTTGGGAGATAGAATACCAACCGAGAAAAGCAGTCTAAATGGTATTCTTGAGACAATTCAAAATTTAAAATAAATAAAAAACATTCTTATTGTTTTGAAGGAAGAAAAACCCTGAAATCTTTGTTTTTAATTGCAATAAGCACTGTTAACTGCTAAGTCATCTCTCCAGCCTCTGTGAAGTGTTTTTTTAATCATAATTTGTAGGGTATAGTATTGTTTGTAAGTGTTTTGCATGATTTCTTTGTATCCACTTTTTCTCCCCCACCCTTACTCCATCTTTTTGATAGGGGCTTTCACTGTATAGCCATGGTTGTCCTAGAACTCAATATGCATATCAGGCTGGGCTTAAACTCATGTAACTCTGCCTACCTGTAGTGAGTCTTTCTCTGTCCCGGCAGCCAGCTCACAAATAATGGCATGGAGACTTATTACTAATTATGAAAGCTTGTCCGATAGCTATTCTTGTTTCTAATTAGTTCTTATAGCAAATTACCCATATCTTTCAATCTACATTCTTTTACATGGCTCTGTTATCTTTACTTTGTATTTCCCATGATGCTTCCTCTGCATCTCCTGGTGTCTCTACCCTTCTTCCCAGCATCCTCTGTGCCTGGAAATCCTGCCTAGATATTTGCTGGTCAGCTTTTTATTAAACCAATCAAAAGTGACATATTCATAGTGTACAAAAAATTATTTCACTACACCTGCCCCACCTCTGCTGGGATCAAAAGGAGGGTGACATCATGCCCAGAAAACTTTCTTTTTTTATGTGATTACAAATGATTTTGCTCAAAAATTCAGTGCCTTCTGCCACAGTACAAAAACACAATTAGCTTCTCTGCTGGTCTCCCATCTTGTGACTTTCCTGAACTCACTTTTAGATCTCTGGTGTGTGTGTGTGTGTGTGTGTGTGGTGGGGAGAGCAAGGTCTTGCATGCCCAGGCTATTCTGGAACTTGCATCAATTTTCTTGTTTCAGCTCCCAAGTGTTAGATACACTCAGGAGAGTCTGTAGGTGTGATGCTGTTTATTCCTTTAAATGTTTGATAGAATTCTCTGGATTTTAGTCTAAATTATAAGGTGCAACTGTTTAAAGTTTCTCTTTCTTTTTAGATAATAGTTTTTAAGCCAAAGAATTTGAGCATGGTGCAGTTAATTTACATAATAGTCAGATGTGGAGTCTTAGAAGCTCTGCCCCTGAGGTCTACAGTCTGTGGATGCTGCTGATAACAGCTGATTCCATGTGCTCACCTTTGACTTTAAGCTTGGATTCGAAAATTTATTAGGTACATGCCCTGAGGCCTGAGAGGATTCATATTTGATTCTGCAAGATGCCTGAAGATATTGCCAGTTTAAGAAAACTTTAACCCAAGTTCAAGGCTTGAGAGTCCCTGAGAAATGAAGGCAACGGGGAGTTTAACCTGGGCTGCGTGCGGTTTTGTGCCATGCCTGTTCCATGGGGTGGGGCTCGGCTCTCTAAAATCTAGATTACTGTGGAAAACTCTCTTACTTGATTAGTCTTTTACTTGGTTTGGGGACTTTGCTTTCTCTTTTCTCTTCTTAGAAGGTTGCCAACATAAAAAGAAATTTAGGGTGGATCACTACTCTCAAAGCAGAAAAAGTGCTGCCTTCATTTCTGTTCCTGGGATCCTGACCACTTGTGCTGGGGGTGGGGTTTGTAATAACTACCGATTTTGAACTTGATTGGGTCTATGATCACTGGGAGACTTATGGTCATGCCCGTGAGGGATGTTCTAAGCCAGGTTAACAGAGATGGGAAGATGTGTGGACAAACATCCACGGCTGGGATGCTGGACTGCAGAGGAGAGCAGTGAGTGGCCGTGCTCCCTGCTAACTGATCGTTGGAGCAGTGTGACTGATTGCCTCAAGACAAGACTGCCTTGTCTTCCTTCATGACTGCATGGGAGTCAGAGTAAACTCTTTGGTATGTTACCACAACAGCGAGAAAAGCAACCAATATTAGTTATATGTCAGAACACAATCCGAGAACAGAGTTGAGCGGGGCATTCCGAGTGCTTGTGAGAAAACTATAAGACAGGGCAAGAGTCTTGTGACCTCAGCTTCTTCAAGACACAGATTGGTTTTGGGTTGTGCTTTCCTGCCCCTCCCAGGTGTAGCAGACAGGAGTGAGTTCAGCTATAACTGGCTATTTGTTTATATGTCTCTACAGAAACATGTTTCTGTTCTGCAGCTTGTCCTTATGATTGCACACTTCACTCAGGTGATCTTCTTAACCCTCAGAGTACAAATTGTCTGATGCTTTGAATAAAGTTGGTTATTGTGTGAGACTTTAGTCTGCCTCATTTTTAGGCCCCACTCTCCCAAGTTTGTGCCACCAACCAAAGTGGTAAACACACAGTTGGTAATTTTTTCCATATCATTATTCCTTTGGTTCTTTCAAGATGTATTTTAACGCTATTTATTTATAGAATTGTATAATTAAAAATGTAAATATTCATTTATATACTTATATAAGTATATATGCATATATACATATATATCCCAGTTGAAAACTAAGTTTGGTCTGAATAACTTGATTCAGTGTTGCAGAAAGCACCCTGGACTCCAGTAGGAGAGCAAACCTCACAGACTCCACTCTGTCTGGCAGGAGAGCCCATCAGAAGAGCAGGCCGAAGCCTCTGGCTTTACTTCCACCAGGGTGTGTGGGATGGGTTTTGTTTTGGCAGCAGTAAATTCTGACACAGGAACGTTTGTAGATGTCGCATAGGACGGATGAGTAATCTACGGCACTTTCAACTCATCTCTCTGTGTCCTTGAGTTTCAGAATTCTCTGTGGAACATGGAGGGGATGAGTAGCTATCAGAGGGAACTGGATAAACAAAAAATTAAGATTTAATTTGTGGTATCAGTATAAAGTCATAAGGCAATCTCCCTCCTCCCTTTCCCTGCCCCTCTGTTTTCCTCCCTTCCTTCCCCCACTCCATAAATAAAAATGTGTGCACCAAAGAGAAGCCTAGGAACAATGATGGCCCAGGACTCAGCGCTGCCTCTTCCAATTTGCTTCCCTGCGTACCGCTTCTTAGAGACAAGGCTAACTTCATGTTTTAAACAAGAAATTTGCAATACAGTTTTGGAAGCTTCGATTATAGTAGAGAGCAAGGATGCCTTAAATGCTAGTTGTACCCTGTCAGGAGGGCTTAGGAGTCCACTTGGAGACCCCGTTGACAAGGACAGGCAAATGAGGGCTTTCTGTAGTTGGTCTGAGTCATTTCCTTTCCCAGCAAGGAGGCTGAGTGGGGATTTGGGTTTTCCAGGCTCACCTGAATCAATTGCAGTTAAGAGGTTTCCAGTTTTATCTCATCCAGCGTAAGGACCGATATTCCCCTTAGCACAGGTGTCTTGGGATACTTCTGATGCTCTGTCTCAAAGGTGACAAATTTTTAAAAAGCAATTATATGTCCTCTTACTTTCTATTGCTTTTTTATTAATGTGCAGATAGCATTTAAATGTTTTGCTTACCACCCCACTACCACCAATGTCCTTGACAACCCAACACAACAGCAGACAGGATTAGCTCTAACTCCTAGGTGGGACTCTTACTTGAATGAAAAGCATCGAGCAGACAGGAGGAGTAGGCTAGGGCATCTGGCAGATATGTGGTAATTCTTTCAATTCTTGATCTTTAATTTCATGTAGGAGTGCAAGTATGTATGTGTACCAACTGTGTGCAGTGCCCTTCTGAATGCCAGAAGAGGGTGATGGGTCCCTGGAACTGGAGTTACTGATAGTTGCGAGTTGCCACGTGGTACTGGAAACAGAACCTCAGTCCTCTGCAAGAGCAGCCGGTGCTCTTAACCACCTGGCATCTCTCCAGCCCCCTCTCCATTGCGTTATTCTGCGAGCACACATTAGGGAGAATCTCTCAGGCGGATCCTATATTACGGACAGAAACACACAGAGAAAACAACACGGACCTGAACCTTGTGCTGTCCGCAGCCTAGGGAGGAGGCCAGGTGATCAGCCTCACCGCAGTATGAGTGTTTGGCACGCTGAATGCCATTTAGGGCTGTGTTTGGTACACATGGAGTTAGTCTATTGTCAAAGCGGGGAAGGCAAAGTGTAAGGGAAGCATTTAAGAGGAGCCAGTGTTTTTCCTCCACGGGGAAGCCATCGAGCTGAAATCAAAAGGATCAGCAGATGTTAACTAGAAGGTGATCCGAGAGAGGCCCTTTAGGTAGAGGAGAGCCTGGACTGGACCACGCAGGAGACAGGTTAGAGCTCCAAGAGGCTGAAGACAGTCAGTAGAGCCAGAATACAAGCAGAGGGTGAGAAAGGGACATGGCAGGGGTCAGATCTTTCGAGACCCGATAAACTAGTTACAGGTTCTGTTTTGAACTTCACTCAATAGAAGTCAGAGATCATTACATAGTTTTTCCTGGATCAGTGTTTGTGCATGTGTGTGCATGTATGCATATGTGCATGCACATGCCTAGGACTTCGGTGCTGCATTTAGATGCAGGGGTCAAACTGAGCTACTTTGTGAAATGCTACATGGAAAAGACATTTGTGGTTGATCAACCGTCCAGGAACACACTCTTACCATTACTGCCGGGAAACACGTCTGGTGGCACCCTGAAGCCGCCGTTATTTTGTCCCTTTTAATCTGGTTTTCATTTAGGGGAATTATGGTTTCAGCACTATGTAGGCCTAAGGACACCCACAAAAGCTGTATAGTTAAACCACCCCCTAGCCCCATAAGCATCTTTGGACATGCAGGTTGCTGTTCTCTATCTCCTTTTCGGTGTTATGCACAGACTACTGGGGCAACTTCTGGACAGCTAGGCTTTGCCCTACAAACTTTTCCAAATTGAATCCATGCACCAGTGTTCGCCAATGACAGGGCACTATTTCCATTTAGTGGTCACCAGTGCCCCCTACTGGGAGAATCAGCTCAATTGCCTAGGCACCAGCAGGAGGGGCAGGTGTTTCACAATTAGCTAGGAGACTTGGCTGTTAGTTTTGAATAACTCTGGTAGAATTATATAGGGTCAGCCTCTCATTTGGTGTATTTCCCAATTACCCTGCATTGAAGACATAAAAATTTAGTCTTAAAGTTGGGGTTGGAGTGGTGGCGCAGTGGGTAAGAGCACTGGCTGCTCCTCCTTAGTGAACCGGGTTCAATTCCTAGCACCCACACGGTGGCTCAGTAATTCCACTCCCAAGGTACCAATACCCTCTTCTAACCTCAGGGGACACCAGGTATGCACCTGCTGCAAGACATACATGCAGACAAAGCACTTAAACAATACTAAACTTTAGCTTAAACAATTGGAATTGATCCTCTGGAGATATTTTGCACCACCAATCATGCTTTAAGAACACCTGGACTTCTCAGGATACCGAGTCCTTTGTTGTCTTGTGTCCCTCATTTGTGGGAAAGGAAATTCCACAATAGCGCCAGAAACCAATTGCAGAGTCCCAGTAATTAAACAGGCATTTGATGAAGCATCATCTTCTTTAATAGAAGCACATTTAAAAGCAGCTATGGAGTAAGAATGCCCGTGCAGTGAATGCAGTGCATTCCTCACCTAGTCTCCCTTTGTTGATGTCTGCCATTCCTACTATACGTTTGTCCCAGCCTAGGAATGCATCCCTCTGGCGTGTTTTCATGAACGCCCCAGACTTTTGGTTTCTGTCTTTGAGCTTTCCCCTAGTGTCCTCTATCCCATGATCTCAAGAAGGCTGACACATTATACCTAATAGTCCTGCCTCTTGGGCTTCTCTGGTCTCTTTTTAATTTCTGAAACTTTGTTATGATGATGGTGTCACCTGGCAGTGTTTAGGAGGATTTGGTCAGGCGTTTTGTAGAATGCTCCTCACTGTGGATTCGTCTGAGAGTTCCATCATGGGGTTTTTGGAGAGGAGGATCACAAAGGCTACCATGTCATCATTTTTCAGTTCCATTGTCTCAAGGGACCTTGCAATCAGCATAACATCACATCTGTTAACTTTGGTTGCTCACCTGGGCTGAGGAAGTAACTGTTAGATACTCTGCCATGTCTACTTTTTTGTTCTTCCTTTTTGTGCTAGTTAAAGGTTTTATTTTTATTTATGTGTATGTGTGTGTGTGTGTGAGTGTTGCCAAGTGTGTGCAGGTGCCTGCAGAGGCCAGAAGAGGGTGTTGGGTCCCCTGGAACTGGAGTTACAGATGGTTGTAAACTGCCATATAGGTGCTGGGAACTGGGTCCTCTGGAAGAGCAGCCCGTGCCCTTAACCTCTGAGCCATATCTCCAGTGCCTTTTCATGTTAATTTAAATATCTTATTTCATATTTTATGTGGCCAAAACTCTATTTCTTACCTTTCTTTTCAGGTGAGGGAAGACAAGTAAATAATGAGTATTGGTAAGCATTTTTTTTTCATTGCTGGGGATAGAACCAAGTATGGTAGTTTGAATGTGATTGGCCCCCATAATCCATAGAGAGGCACTATTAGGAGGTGTGACTTTGTTGGAGCGGATATAGCCTTATTGGAGGAAGTGTGTCACAGTGTGTGTGTGGGGGGGGGTGCTGAGGTTTCCTAAGCTCAGGATACCATCCAGTGCATCAGTCAACTTCCTGTGCCTGCAAGATGTAGGACTCTCAGCTACTCCTCCAACACCATGTCTGCCTGCATGCAGGTCATGATGATAATGGACTGAACCTCTGAACTGTAAGCAAGGCCTCTCAATTGTTTTCCTTATAAGAGTTGTCATGGTCATGGTGTCTTTTCACAGCTCCTAACTAAGACAGAAGCTGGTACCAGGGACTGGGGTATTGTGATAGGCTGGATCATATTTTTGCTTGGAGGAATTTGGACTTTTGTATTTTGGGTTATGAAAGCAGAGGAATACTTTAAGTACCACTTAATGGGCCATATTTGTAGGAACATGGAAAACAGAAATTCTAAGAGTTATTTGAACCATTGTGGGCTCACTCATAAGGTTTCAGAGGAGAATTTTAGTATGATACTTTATGATCTTTCTTGTGATATTTTGGTGAAGAAGGTGGCTTCCTTTTGTTCTTGTCCAAAGATTCTGCCTGAGGCTAAAGTTAATAGCTTTGGATTAATTCTATTGGTAGAAGAAATCTCAAAACAGGCTAGTTTAGACTCTGCCATTTAGTTATGTGGGAATTCTAATGAAGAATTACAATGAAAAGGAGCAAGCTGAGAAGGGTAAATTACAAAATACAAATTTTAAGTAGAAAAAGAGGACCAGGAAGTAGAATGGAGCTAAGTCCTGTGTTCAAGGAGATAAACAGATTAAGAAAGAGAATTAAGGAAGTGGTGACTTCAGAGCAACATCTCAACCTGCTAAGCTTCCAATTGGTCAAAAGGAACTAAAGAAAGGTGTAGATGGAGGCTGTTCATTTGTTTTCCGGCTGCCCAGACCCAAATAATAACACAGAAACTATATTAATTAGAACACTGTTTGCTCAATAGCTTATGCATATTTCTAGTTAACTCTTATCTCTTAAATTAACCCATTTCTACTATTTTGTGGATTAGCATGAGGCTGTGGCTTACTGATAATGGTCTGGCGTCTGTCTCCTTCAGCAGCTACATAGCATCTTCTTGACTCTGCCTACTCTCTCTCTACATCTCTGTTTGGATTTTCTGCCTGGCTTTACTCTGTTAAGCCATTGGCCTAAAGCAGCTTCTTTGTTAACCAATGACAATAAAACTTGCTCACAGCATACAGAGGGGAATCCCACAACAGATCTGTTCATGCAACTAGCACGAACCAGGAAGCCCTCCCCTAAAGAAACTGCACAGCCTTCGCTGCCAATACTAAGTCAGGAAGACCTCTCTTAAAGGAGCTGCAGCACCTCTGCTCAACACCATCAAACAGGGCCCATCTGAAAAATAAATGCTATTACCAAGAAGCTGCACTAAACTCTGTTTTTTTTTT
>LOEQ01000193.1:245520-259144 GCA_001685075.1 Bramus lutescens | reverse complement strand
TCCCCCTCCCCTCCCCTCCCCTACCCAATCCTCTCTCCCACTGTATCCCCAGTCTTATCTTCTACCTCATCCTACACAATCACCCTTCACACACTCCTCTCCCTGCCTCTCCTCTCCCCACCCCACTTCTCCCTATCTAATTCTCTTCCTGTATCACTGAAATAAGGCAAAAATGAAACAAAACAAAACAAAAAAAAGCAGAACCAAGACTAATGTTACTTTCAAATACACCGAGACTTAGAAACTAACTAAAATCCATTTTATTTTTTTATTTTTTCAGAACAAGAGTCACAGGGTACCATGGCCTGGCTGGCTTTCATGAAGCTCTAGGGGCTTTTCTTTCTCCAGAGGATGGGGGTGGTGTGGGTGGGGGTGTCTCCTAAACAGTCAAGTTGACAACTCCAACCAGCCATTGCAGGCAAGGGTCTGTGGAGCACACAGGGACCATCAGGGAAATGATGCCTGGCAGGGAGGTTTGAATGCTAATGCACTTCACAGGTGGTCGTGTCCAGGGCAGGGTTGAAAAACAAATAGCTGAGAAAACATTCTGTCATCATCCAGAATCAGTGGAAGCTGGACCGCAAAGCTACAGTATGGTTTTATAGCAGTCTTCGGAAAGCCTTGGTCACCTGATGTGGCCTGCCTGGTACCTTATGGCTACCCCACTGACCTAGGGCCTCTGCTGCAATTTGAAGTGTGCGCCAGCATGTGCATCCTCCAGAGGACGTTCTGCTCTGTTGGAAAGATGTGAAGGCTGGGGTTATGGTGTCTGAATTCTGTTTAATAGCTTCATGTCTTTATATGCCAGAGGAATGGTGAATGGTAGGTGTCTGGAAGATAAAAATTACGTGATGGAAGCTTAAAGGTCAAGGTGCATTCCAGTCTGCTCATCATTCCTCATGATCCCTTGGATTATCTACCACCTGGAGTCCCTGAGGAAGCTATGCTGTAAAGATACTGCTATGTATGTAAACACTAGCTCCCAGAGGCCAAAGCTAAATGCTGGAGCTTTTGACAGTGTCATCTTTGGGGTCCACACCTCCTGATTGGGGGGTGACTTGGAGGGATCAGGGTGACCTGTCCCTAAAAAGCATGAGCTGGGGATCCTGAGGGGCAGTTGCCGGGTCTACACCACCCCGAGGTTCTGCTGACTTCACATGGGTGATTCAAGGCTGGAGTACCATTTACCTTCCTTGCCTGCTGTCCCACCTCTTTTACATCTCCTTTGCGAACCCTGAGCGAAACCCAAGGTTCTGCTCTTTAACATCATTTAGGGGACTGGGGAAAGGGCTCAGTCCTCACAGCAATTGTCCTCGGAGTGCAAGGACCTGGATATCAGGTTCACCAGAAGAAGCAAATGTTGGATGTGGAGACACAATGTTGTAAACCTAGCCCTAGGGAGGCAGAGACTGTGGGAACCCTGGGGCTGAAAGGCCAGCCCGGTGACTTGGCTGTCATAGACTACCTGGAAGACCCCCAGAGCACAGCCATGATTAAAAATGCAAACCCATGGGGGGTGGAAATGGAACCTTAGATGGTACCCAGCCCCAGCCCGCGCCCTCCCCACAGCCTTGCCAGTGAAGTTGTCAGTTATTCTTGCAAAAGGCTAAAGCCTTTAAGTTTTGTTTTCGAGACAGGGTTTCTTTGTGTAGCAGCCCTGGCTTTGTAGACCAGGCTGAACTCAACTAAGGGATCTCCTGAGTGCTGAGATTAAAGGTGTGCACCACCACTGCCCTGCATTTTAAAATTTTTAGTGCATTAATTTATCTCTTATTTAGTGTGTGAGTGTGAGTGTGTGTGTGTGTGTGTGTGTGTGTGTGTGTGTCACAGTGCATTTCCATGTGAGAGAATGCTCAGATTTGGTCCCTTCCTTCCATGATTCTGGCTTAAGTTTGAACTCGGGTCATCAAACTTGACAGCAAATACCTTTCTTCTCTGAGCCATGGCACCAGCCTAGTGTCATTGACTCATTAACCAACTCATTTGAAGGTGCAGATCTGTGAAGAGGTTATGTGCTTGATCCTTGGCCTACCTGATAGAAATGAGTCACTTGTTAATACGTTTTGCTCTTTGGCTATAATAATGATTTAACAGTAAATACTGATGTTTTGGTACCCATACGGCCACCCTGGATGAGAGGTGACGGAATCAGGGGATATGGATTGCACAACCACAAGATCTCTTTCCATTTTATTATAAAAACCAAAACAAACAAAAATTTCCTGGACACCACAATCCTTGTGTTAAGTTCTTTGATGTAACCTTTGACTGTACGGCAGAACACAGTTGCACTTATTTACATTATAGTCTTTAATATAACAAAAAGTCATGTCTGATTGAATGTTTCCAACTCTCACCCTTAACCTTGCACCCTAGCCCAGGACCAGACAAACCGCAGATGCTTTCCCAGCAACTCTGAGAAGACAAGGAAACCAAACAAAATCTGCGTTTCCTAACAGAAGACTGAGTCCTTTAAAGTCAGTGTTGTTTTTTTTTTCTTCTTCCAATTTCTTGTGTGTTTAAAGAGATATAAAGTGCGTAAAGGAAGTAGGGCTGGTGTCTAGGGTGGGAAGGAAGGAAACAGATAGGCAGACACAAACAGAAATAATGCTCTGGCTAGGCATATAACTCCGCAGACAGACCACAAACAGAACCAACACACTGCCCCGCCTAGGCACATACATATGCAGGGGTTGCGAGGTTTTCCCAGTATGGCTGTAGAACACGCCACCACCATATTTTGGCACATAAGAGTGACCCAAACTCCAAGTCCAAAATTCCCCATGGAAAACCACCTGGAGCTATTCTTGTAATTTGTGCATCAGAGGACAAAGAAGCTGAGAAAAGTCCACCTCATGTCCTCTGACTATGAGGTGAGGAGAAACACGGGGATGGTGCCATCTTGCGCTTGACCCAGGGACCTGCCAACGTAACCTTGTGGGCAAGCTCAATAAAATACTGACTGTGGCGCATCCTTTTACAATGGAAGCACATAATTCATGTTAGGGAGGAACATTAAAGCCACTGGATTTTCCCTCTGCTCATGGGGGTGGTGATGCTGGAGACAGGCTTATCACATCATGCTTGATTATTTCAGACTTTCAAATCCACTTTTCGTAGAATTTAAAAAAATTCATAAATAATGCGTTACACAGAGAGTAAAAAAAATGAAATGCCGCCCTACTCTGTGCCCTTGCTTTTAAGCTGACAATTACTGGCTATGGTCTGCAGGTTACAGACGTGTGTGCCACATCTGGTGCCATATATACTCGAGATTCTCCTGCAAATTAGAAAACTCTTCCTTCCACCTGATGAGAGTTTCAAGGAACGGCCCACCCCCCACCCCGGGAATAGATGGAATGTAACTTCACAATACAAAAATTACTTCAAGTTTTCCAAGCATAATGGACATCCTACTATAAAAATAGCACGCCCCCACCCTCTCCCACCTCTACCGCGCTTCCCAATTATAAAATAGTACAATCGTTTTCTATTAGTAAGTTGAAAGTTTCTGTACACGCACAAACACGTATTTCACGCCGTTTACATTCACACGGAAGAAGTCCTTTTATTGATCTTCCTTTGAGATTTCGCACGAGGAAGTTGAACAGACCACTGCTGATAATCCTGATACACCCCAGCCGGAAGCCTCTCCCCAGACAGCAACAGAACAACAGCAACATTTTAAAACAGGTCTGCCTTGTGGTCTCCTACGGCTCTTTAGAGTTCATGACATTCTCTCCTCATGTGAGACGTGTTAACAAATTCTACACTATTGAGGGAATGGGATGGATAAAAAGCAAGACACACGTTGCTGAAATGGAGACCCATGGGAAATAAACGTGCTGAAAGAATCTAGGTATTGTTCCAGCAGAGGGCGCTCTGCCCCTTAGAATAACATCCTACAGCACAGACAATACCGACACAAATTTGGAGTGCTAACTAAGCTCGGGCACTAACCTTCATCTGCTCTAGCCCTACAGACAACAATTTGGTATTTTCTTCAAAGAGCAGTATATACTAGTGAACTAGCTCTTATACACGAAAATTCTTTGGCTGTTTAAAGTCTTTACATTCTCAAAGAAAACAAACAATATTCTGAGTTCAATATAAGTAGTAGATTTGTCTGGAAGTTTTGAAGGAACAAAGGGGCTAAACATTAGAGATTAAAGAGAGCATGTAACCAAGGCCATAGTTTATTTACTTTAGAGTTATGGATTTAGCAAGACCAAGAAGCAGCCCCCCAAAATCAAAGCCACTAAAGGTCCATCTTGACTTTGTTGGTGAGAACATCGGGAGAAAATTCAGCTAGTTAGTGGAAGAACATGTGTCCATTTGGGTGGCGCTCAGTCTTTGGTTTATTTAGCACACATGGTCCTCACATCTTCCAGGCTTCCCCAAGGCCGCCACTGGTCTAAGGATGGCAAACCCACAGACTGTCTATCCAGGAATGTCTTCGGGTAACTCAGCTTTCTCACTGTTCTGTGCAGATTTTCTGTCTGCCTGTGTTTAGAGCTCTTACAAGAAGTGCACTCCCACCTAATCATCACCAATGAACACGAGCCAAGTGGCCAGGGAGCAAACAGTTCTGCAGTGAGCGTGGGCATCAACAGTGCCATGGGTTAGAGGAGCTGGCAACTGAGGTTCATGAAAAAAGCCACTCAGTTATGAGGGATATGACAGAGAGAGCGTCAATCAGGAAGGATGCAGGCACACAGAGGGAGTGAGTGACAGCCAGGCTTGTCTAGGATCTGCGCTCACCTCATTAGTTCTGGGGCAGCATCATGCCACCAAAAGGGTCGCAGTGGGGCAAAGCGGCTGCCTATCTAGCGGACTTTAAATACTACTGTCCCTGTTTTAAAAGGCTGTGTGCTGGGGACAAAGCAGAGTGAGAACTGCACATCACTGAGAGACAGAGCCTTGCTTTTCAAACCAACCTATTTTTCTGCTATTCCAATTTTCTTTGCAATTCAAGAGTGTTTTAACTCATGAATATTGAATTATTAAACACCCATTCTCCCTGGGACCTATTGATGAGCTCTGAACCCAGGGCAGGGGCATTTTTTTCCAGAAAGACTTCCCACTAAGCCAGCCCTGCTTTGATCTGGGATCCTACTCCCGCATTGATATCCTTTAGGCCACCTCCCCTGTGAAATGCAGACATCAACCCTGCTCTTTGGTCCACTCTGAGCAGGGACAGAGATGTTGCTCAAGAAAGAACTTTGAAGAGTAGCACCCCCGTTCCTCTATGACAGAGTTAAGCTAGCCAATGAGGAGCTTGGGCAGATGTCAGATACGGAAGCCACAGAGTCTGCTTCTGGGGCACGTGGACTAGAAAGTTATAGATTCTGGTTATGTAAGATAGCAGATTCCTTAGCTGGGTGGTGATGGCACAAGCCTTTAATCACAGCACTCAGGAGGCAGAGGCAAGCGGATCTCTGTGAGTTTGAGGCTAGCCTGGTCTACAAGAGCGAGTCCCAGGACAGGCTCCAAAGCTACAGAGAAACCCTGTCTCAAACAAACAAAGACAGCAGATCCCAGCATTGTAGGCTTGTTAGTCTTAGGGAATTTCCTGCAATAAGTCTGGAAAGGGAGCAGCAGCAGGTGGCTGTTTGTGGAATATTCCTTGTAGGGAGGAAATGCGATGAAATAAGGAGTAGAATGGGGGGAAGGAAATGGGAGATATGCTAGAGAAAGTGTATGTGCGTGTGTGCACATGCGTGTACAAAGAAGCAGGCCATCAAAACGCAGAAAAGCGCAGAAGAAGCCCAAAGAAGAGAAGGTAAGACTGTTACAGGACATTGCCTCAATGCCCTCAGTGCTGCAAAAGACTGGGCCCTCTCCTCATACAGGGTGTGACACTTACGTCCTAAGCTTTCGGAAAGTTTTTATTTGGTAATTTTCATGTTCGGCCTAGCCTATGCATTCAGTGGACAACTTAATGGCATTCAATTCTTACTCTGAAATTTATTTCAGCACCAACTAAGCTTACAATAAATCCTAGGCAGACTCTGTCATCCTTTCTGGTTCTGAAAGTGTGGCAGCCCCGGGGATGTCTAGACTGTAACTGACTTGGTTACCGGTTCACAGCCATTCTTAATAGGACCACACCACGAATACCCACAGATGAGAAAAATTCTAAAGCAAAAGTCACAAAAGCTTTTCTGGACAGAGACCCATTTCCACGGCCAGGATGTTCCATGAAGTATTGAATATCTAGGTACCTCTGTTGTAGTTACCATTTACTTTCTCTATTCTGCGGCTCTCCCTTTGCTGTGTGGCCAGAATTGACACTGAAGGCGCCACCAAGCCGTAAGGGCTGGTCAAGGTTCAAATGCTGCATTTGTGAGGCATCAACTCTTCCAGGGTGATTAACCACTTTGAAGAAAGCCATTCTGAAAACAACTCTGAAGGAATTCAAGGCTTGTTGCCTCCCACAGCCTGTGTGTGATGGGAGACGCCAAACAGAGAGATGAGATGCTCACCGTTCACCAAGCTGGATGGTCACAGCTCCCAGACCCCTCTTGACAAGGCCACATGATCGTACATGTGGGGCCCGTGTGCAGTTCTTTGCGCTTCTCCTCAGGTCTCAGAGTTCTAGTTCTCTAAAACCACACAGCCATAAGGAGGAAGAATTAAGGGTCGAGGCAGATTCTCTTTGGCTAAGTGTCACACGGGACTCTCAAGGGTTGTCATAGAAGCGAGGGCGTACTTTCGTTGAAGCACCAAATCAATATGGCCGGTTGTCTTTTTTTTTTTTTTAACAACTTGTCAGAGAAGTAACAGTTGGTGATAGTGGACACTAGTGTTTAGAGAGTTCACAGAAAGTTAGGAAAGGCTATTTGAACCAATATTAATTATAAAACAAGTACACCCTTGGCCTCTCCTTAGGTGGCTCAGTAGAGTCTGTTTCTCTCTGACACTGAGGTAATCTTCTTCCCCTTTTTCTTCTGTCAGAGCCAGGAACACTTGGGAGGATTCTGGAGCATCTCCAGGCCACTAGGCACATGTGGCTACTGAAAGCTTCAGCTGTGGCTAGTAAAAATTGAAATGTGTTGTGTGTGTAAAAGACACAACGGATTTAGAAGATATAATAAAAAGAGAAGAAAATAGTTTCCTAATACTTTCCACATCAATTGTATGTCAAAACAATAATATTGGGTAAAATAAAAATATTAATAATTTATTCTCACCTGTTTCTTTTTGCTTCTTAAAATGTGGCTAATGGGAAAGTTTAAAAAAATGTTTGTGACTTGGGCTGTATTTCTGTGGGGGCAGAGCTGGTGCAGACACTTGCTGCAGAAAGCTGCATGCCTGCAAATGTCTTTTCAGTTTGCATTTTGGGGCTACACTGCCGTGTGGGTGTCACTGGTCTCCGAGGTCAGAGTGTCTTACTGTGGAAGGAGGCAGGGAAGGCTGTGATAAAGAAGACAGACCTTTTGGGTTCTTTGTCACCCACTCAGCATCCTCTAGGATATCAGGTCAAGGGCTTGCTTAATGTCATCAGCAATTTACCTGACCACTGGCCAGAAAATGCCCATCAAACACAGGAAAACTCCCACTAGCCCCTTTTCCCCCTGGGCATGCCATATAATTTGTATTTCTTTTGCTGTTGAATTACCCTAATTTCATTGGCCTTTATATCAGCTGTGTGCAGCAGCTATGACAGCTGTTCTCAAGGTAGATCCCACCGGAGAAGGACAAGAGAGTGGTCCAAAAAAGAGGGAACCGTGGGAGTCGTCTGCTAAGCTCCTCGTTGCACAGACCCTGGTTCAACGCTCGCCTGCATCCTTGCTATGGATCTTCCCTGCTGCTGGAGGCTGGAATTGACTATGGGAGCTGCAGGAACATCGGCAGAAGAGGCTTTTCTGAAGGTTCTTCCCCTTGCTGTGCACTCACAGATCAGCAAACAGGAGTGCATGAAAGGCAGCCAGCAGAAGAGCAGTGGAGAGCTCGGCCCTGAGCTCAAAATTCCAGTGGGCAGCAAGGACTTAACAGCTTGGCCAAGCCCTGTTTGCATGGGTATTAGTGTAATGAGGTGGAAAAGCCCAAATCAAATATACAAATACAGCTCAGTGGGAAGAGCTTGCTCTCCTGGTTAATCCCAGCCTCTGGGTGACCTTGCCAACTGCTAAGATGATGAGATTTTCCTGGTTGCCCAGTGACATGGGTCTACCACTGCCTCTGCAGAGGCTGCACGTATCACAAAACTGCCCACTCGAGAAACAGCACATTTTTTTGTCATCGTTTCAAACAAGCAAACAAACAAAAAGAATAAAACCATAAACCACTTTACAGTACAGGTGGATTTAGATAGTCATTGGCTATTTTTTTTTCTTTTTTATCTCATTTGTTGCTCACAATCAGGAGAAACTCGATCTAGCAATTCCCCATGATGTACTTTTTGGTTCAGACCTTATCAAATCACACCTCATCCTCCTTTTGGGACGAGGGTGCGCTCAGGAAGACCCTAGCTGCAAACTGCTAAGGATTTATTTAGTGCCTTCTGTGTAGGCTGGTGAGGATTAACAGAACAGAACCGGAAGTAAGCTTACACCTGGTTACCAGTGACCTAAAAAAAACCTGATTGCATCTTTTCTTTAGCCTGGACACAGAGAACTCACTTACAAAGGTGATAAACTGCCTAGGCCTTGGGGGTAACCAGGACAGCAGCCATCTTCCTTGCCCTGGGAAGATGGGGGTATCAGGTTTTTAAACTAGGCTTAGAGTTCCACACACACACTCTGAGCATTTATATTCTGGCCCTGCAGGGAACTTCTGAGTTTTTGACTAAGACTCTGAAGTCAGATGAGTCAGCCTCGTCCCTGATAGTTCTCGCTGCCAAGGTGACCCTGGACAGAGCATGGCAGGCGGAGCCCAACATGATGCAGGTGAAAACAAGAGTAATGGATTCAGCAGATCCAGAACTTAGCGCTGCTGCCTCTGGCCGCAGGGCTCATCAAGACCCACTTAGAGGAGGGAGCTAGACACTTGATGGACTCTGGCCTTCCACCATTTCTGGGTGCTGAGGCAATTCTCAAGGTCATACACACTTCATACTGAGAGCCCATGACTATAAATCTCAGAGATGCGGTACAAACTGATCATTGGAGCAGCAGCCAGGACCTCTGTACACGGACTGGAGTGCATCACAGGGAAAAGAAAGGAATAGATGTAAACTACGCATTGTCTTTCAAAAGAAATTGTCAGGGGAATGAAGCCATCTTCTTCAAATAAGAACAGAAAGATGGGAGAAGCTAAAAGAAGCGGTAAGGATCTCCTTCCAGTCAGCGGCTCCTGGAAGCCGGCGCACAGACATGGGATGTGGAGGAATCCAGCTTCCAACTTCCACACCAAGGCCACAGAGAGTTGCAGAGATGGGAACCGGCATCCTGATTCTGCAGACTTTGGATATTGCTTTCGTTACCACTCATGAACAGAGTGCCCTGGGGTTGCCATGGTGAACTGAAGGTTGGGGATCCAGTTCAAGTCTCTGGGCATGCTTCCTTCCTGGGCCCCTGGGTCCTGTGTTTTCTCTTGTCTGTTTCTACGATTTCAAGATTTCACCTCTTCGTAGTCTTGGTCAGTGGAAAGTTCTACATCAGACAGTCCCACTTCTAGGGCCATGATCAATGAGATGTCGGAGTCACTACTCACTGCTGGCTCTTGATCACCTGGAGGAACAAGGCAAAGTTTACGGTCAGCATCAAGCTAAAGCTTTGGCTGCGTCCTTTTCAGTATGATTGCTCCTAGTAGTGTTTCTTTTTTTAAAGATCTATTTTTTTTAATTACATGTGTGATGTGGATTTTTATGTGGGTATGTGTTCATGGGTGCAGGTGTCCATGGATGCCAGAGGCATTAGATCCCCTGGAGTTATAAGCAGTTGCAAGCTGCCTGAAGTGCATGCTGGGGACTAAAACAAGTCCTCTGGAAGTGCAGTATGCATTTTAAAGCACGGAGCCATAATCTTTTCATACCATCCACTAGCATTTCTCTAAAAGCTGTGAGAGTGTCTTAGAAAAAAATTGGTTGTTCTGTAAAACTTCTGATTCAAACCTTACCTCAAAGCTCAGCCACAGATAAATTCTAAATGGGTCAGAAAGTTAAATGAAAGCCATCACAGTAGAAAACTGATAGAGACTGGCCCTGGTGGTGCCTGTCTGTAATCTCCTCACCGCGGAGGTAGGAGTGGAAAGACTGTGAGTTTGAGGCCAGCCTGAGCCACTTAGTGAGACACTGTCTCAAAAGAGGAAAACCAAACTAGTAGAAACTTAACATTCCCATGATGCTAATACTGACTGTGGGCTGGACAGGATCTGGAATCACCTAGGAGACACATCTCTGATGCTAATACAGACTGCAGGCTCCACAGGATCTGGAATCACCTACAAGACACATCTCTGATGCTAATACAGACTGCAGGCTCCACAGGATCTGGGATCACCTAGGAGACACGTCTCTGATGCTAATACAGACTGCAGGCTCGACAGGATCCAGAATCATCTAGGAGATACGTCTCTGTACATACCTGGATAGGAGTTTTTGGACTGCCTTACAGAGATAAGAAGATGCATACTAAGTGTTGGTGGCAACCTTTCCGTGAACGGTGTCATAGGCCTAGTAAAAGGGAGAATGCCACCTGCATTCCAGCACTGCTGCCTGGCAGAAAACTCAGCGTGAGCAGATGCCTCAAACTGCAGCTGCAACTTTCTTGCCAAGATGCCTGTGTCTCAAACTGTAGCCAAAATAACCCCTTCCTTCCTTAAGTTGGTTTGGTCAGATATTTGATCACAGGAATAAGAACAACACAAATTCAATACCCCTGCAAAATCAGTAACAACAAGAGTTAGAAGAAAATATATTGTCCAAGTTGTGATGATCAATTTTAATTGTCTGCTTGACATAATCTACAGCCACCTGGGAAGAGGGTCTTGGTAAGGGAATTGTCAAGATCAGTGGGTTGTGACCCCTTTACAGGTTGAGTGACCCTTCACAAGGGTCTCATAACAGATATTTGCATTATGATTTGTAATAGTAGCAAAATTACAGTTCCAAAGTAACAACAAAATAATTCTATGTCTTTGGGAGATTATCTTGACCACATTAATTGTTAATTGAGGTTGGATGACTCAGCCACCATGGGCAACACCATTCCCTAGCTGGGAATCCTGACTTGTGTAAAAGTGGGGTCATGAACTGAGCACAAGCAAACATTCTCTTTCTACTTGTTACTGTGGATGTGACCAGCTACGCCAAGTTCCTGCAGCCTCAACCTCCCCACAATGATAGACTGTAACCAGGACTTGAAAGCTACTCCAAGCTCCTGCAGCCTCGACTTCCCCACGAGGACAGACTGTAACCAGGACTTGCAAGCTGAGTTCAAGGTTTCTCCCTCAGGCTGTTCTTGTTAGTGTATCTCATCAAGGCGACAGAAAAAGGGACCATGACCAAGTGTGTTTCTGAGTTGTAAAATGTGTATCTAATGTATCTAAACAGGGCAAGAAAACTAATTGAGTAATTCACAGAGCTGCGCTTAAATTTTATAAAATGCTAAGACAAGAACACAGAAGGTATGGATTTGAGGCAGAACATAGAGAACAAGAACACGGAAGGTGTGGATTCGAGGCAGAGCATCGAGAACAAGAACATGGAAGGTGTGGATTCGAGGCAGAGCATCGAGAACAAGAATACACATGGTGTGTACACGTGGAGGCCACAGGCCAGCATCAAGTTCCTCAGTCTCAGGATTGTGTTCCTAACCTTGCAAAAGTTTTTAGATCCTTAAGAAAAATAACTCAGCAGAAAAGCTGGCCTAGGGGAGTGTAACACAGATGCCCAATAAGTAGAAGTCAAACCCAAGTGTCCTATTTGCCAATGTAAGCTTCACTCTTAAAAAGATAATGTTACAGTCAAGAGCATATTGAGATGTGTTTGTTGAAGCATTGCAAATGGAAACACACTTTTCTTTTTAAAAGCCAAGGCTTAGTATTTGTACATCTTCAATATGGCACATTATGACAATCTAATCCACGTACACAGTGTATCATAATCAAATTAATGAGTGTTTCCACGCCTTCAAACATGAATCGTTTTTATATCTTCAAATTTTATTCCTCTACTCATTTTGTAATATACCACTTATTGTTCTAATAGTTACCCCAGCCTAGTTTAAGATATGCAGAACTAATTTCTTCACCGTGACCATGGAAGCCTTATTAAAATTCTTTCCGTCTCCCTTCCCACTCCCCTTCCCAATCTCCAGAGAACATTATTCCATTTCGTTCTTCCATTAGAGCTGTAAAATTTTCACCTAATAATTTTATTTTCAGAATACACTAAGGAACAATAATTAGAAGTGCAAAGCTATTTACTTAAGCATTATTTGTAGGGTTAAAAGTTGGCAAGTAACAAGGTCCAGGAACAGAAGCATCTCAAAAACCATGCCCCTCCTTACAGACCATTCTCTTCCAACCCTCTCAGTGGGGCTCCCAAGAGTTCATAGTCACAGGATTTTACTGACATTTTCAATGTGACAATATACTGGCAAGTGAAAACAGGACTCAACGCCTGGATGCGGAAAGGCTGATGTGAGAAAATTACTATAAATGGAAACAAGCAACTGAAGACATTAGCATGAGGAATTATTCATGCTTTGGGGACTTCCTCCGTCCCTCCCTCCGTCCCTCCCTCCCTCCGTCCNTCCCTCCCTGCCTTTCTTCCCTTTTTGCTATTTTGTGATAAGGTCTCACTCTGTAGCCTAGACTGATCAAGCTTTAGGAGTTATATTGAATTTCCTTTCAAGATGTATTTTTTCCTTTTTCTTTTTCCTGGATCTATTTCCAAATACTTGGGGAATGAGTACACATTCATTCAATATGCAATAATTGATTTCCTATGATAAGCTAATAATTGCTCTAGCTGCTATCCATGTGAGAACAAGACAACTCAGCTCTTCGAGGAGCTTACTGTCCAGTAAGCAGACAGACTGGTCGAATACTGGCTCTGGTGGCAGATGGGCCCTGTGTGGTGGGAGCAGAGGAGGAGGCTATGTAACTATATGCCAAAGAAGGCATGTGTCATAGGGTGCGAAGGCAAAAGCAGGCCCTAAGGATCATCTGTATTTTAGCCAGATGAGTGAAATGAAATAATATTTTAAGCAACAGTCACAGTATGCACAGATGGATGGAAGTGATGGGGACTGTTGGGGGCAGGCAGACATCAGGAGATATTTAAATATGACCGGAATGCACAGCCAGGCTAGGGAGTAGGCTGGGGGAGGCTCAAAGTCCGCCTGAAGGCAGCTGTAATCCAGAAGGTCTTATCCTTCCACCCCCTGTTGAAGAATCATGCAATTAAAGGCCCATCAAGATGTCTATGGAATAAAGATTGATGATAGTCATAATCCTTTTTCTTTGGCTGTTGCTGATGTTATTTTCCACGTTAAGGACAGTTAAAGAAAACGTGTGTGCTTGCCGGGTGGTGGTGGTGGTGGCACACGCCTTTAATCTCACCACTCACGAGACAGAGGAAGGTGGATCTCTGTGAGTTCAAGGCCAGCCTGGTCTCCAAGAGCTAGTTCTAGGACAGCTAGGTCTGTTACACAGAGAAACCCTGTCTTGAAAA
>LOEQ01000193.1:198560-222443 GCA_001685075.1 Bramus lutescens | reverse complement strand
TGATATCCAGTTATGCCAGCACCATTTGTTAAATATGCTTTCTTTTTTCCATTGTTTCTTTGTCAAAAATCAGGTGTCTCATCCCAAAGGGATGTTGAAATTGCAGTAAGGACTGCCACAGAAGAATCTGGTGAGTTGGACATTTTTAGAGCCCCCCCCTCGTGTGTGTGTGTGTATGTGTGTGTGTGAGGTTGTTTGCTCTATATTTGGAGATGTATATCAATGGGCATTTTTAACATTTCTGTTTGAGCTGTCCTCTGAAATTCAGCTTATTACAGCAAAGAACAAGATGGGGCAGATCTGAACCGACCAGTGAATCCATGTTCTTTGAGCACATGTCTGAGACATATGCTCAAAGAACTACCCGAGGCTATTGGAAGGGCCACTATCTATTAAATATGGTTTGAACATCACTAAGGCCCAGTTTTGAGATGCAAGATACTCTGAGCACATTGCATGATGCCAGGGGAGGAGATTTGCACAGCTGGCAAGCCAATTGTATTAGGCCGTGTGGGAATGGACTGTGTGAAAAACAAAGACATTTCACGGTTAGACATGGGTGCTTTTCTCAGAATACCATTTTATATATAGGCAAAGAGTCTTCCAAAATTAGAAACATCAGAAATTCACAACACTTTTGGTCTCGAGTCTCTCAGATTTGGGCTACTCAGGTCATATAACCAGTACAGAGCTCCACATGTCGAGGGCTCTCTTTCCAGCTTCCTATGACGTGACTCTAATGGTTGCTGATTGATTGGTGGGCTGAGTGCTGCTGATGCTGATGGCCTGAGAGGTTTTGTGAGTGAGGCTATGGGGAGGGCAGTATTTGCAGTGAGATTCTGATCATAAGGGCTGTAGTTAATGTCTCAGTAGTTCTCCCATGATCAATTAGGGAGAAGATAAATAACTACAAGCAACCCTGCAGCTCTGGTTACAGAGCTAATGCAATTCAGAGAAGAACAGGGTGACGTCAGCTCTCAACCCCATAAGCAAATGGTTTAGGATCTAGCTTACAGCTATTAGGCCTTGGGGATACATGAATAGTCTATCAAGAAATTGCAGGGCTGGGGAGATGGCTCAGTGAATAAGAGTGCTTGCTATGCAATCATAAGGAGCTGAGTCTGAATCCCCAATCCCCATATAAAAAGTTGGGTGTGGCTCTGCATGTGCCTGTAACTGCTGTGCCATGCAGAGACAGGGAGGCTCCCAGCCTAGCTCCAGGCTCAGTGAGAGACCCTTTATCAAGCAAAGAAGTCAAGTCAGAGATTGATGGAGTGGGACATCTGGCATCTTACACACACACGCACACACACACACACACACACACACACACAACTACCACCACTACCATCAACAACAACGAAAGTCACGAAGTTAGTGCAATGCCAAATTATTTCTTGGTGGGATCATTCATTTAGTCTGCATTATTATCAAGAATTAAGAGTCATGCTGACAATTCAAAACAAGACTAAAGAGCTTCATGAAGCTTACAGTGGTTTCTGAGCATCTGGTTTCATGACATTACTAGGGTTCTTGCGGAAATTTCTACGTGGCTAGGCCTTGGAGCCTTTCTCCAGGGCAGTTCCCACTGCTGCTGCCTCTGTTCCTTCATCTCTCATGGCTGCTTTTACTCCTGTCTCTGCTATGCAGTATGTGCCACATCAATAAGCATAAATAATAGATAACCAGTCTATTTCCTCAAGGCCCTAGTCACCCTCCTTGCTTATGACTTGGGACTAGTTTATCACTGTGTACCTGTGTCCCATGGGAGTAGGGTCACAGTGTTATTCCACAAAATACAGATCTGTGCTCCAGCCTGAATGTTCTCAAGATATATATTTAATTTTTTCGTTAGCAGGCAAAATACAATGTATGTACCATAATACAATCTCCCTCACCTTTTATCACTACTGTTGGTTACCTTAAATTCTCCGTATCTGGGTTGGGTAGTGGTGGGGCATTCCTTTAATCCCAGCACTCAGGAGGCAGAAGCTAGTGGGTCTTTGTGAGTTTGAGACCAGATTAGTCTAAAGAGCAAGTTCCAGGTCAGCCAAGACTACACAGATAAACCCTGTTTTGAAAAACCAAAACTAAAACCAACAAACAAAAACCCAAATCCCCCCCAAACCCAAGACCCCTCAAAACCCAAACAAAAACTAAACCCCACAAACAAATCACTTCATCCATTCATCTATTACCTACACATCATCACATCATCCATCCATCAAGCATATATATCTGTTTATCATGTATTCATCAATCACCTATCACCCATACATATATAGATTCAATATGTATTGAACATAGTTGTATGGCATGACCTACAGATATTTATGTTGGTATTTGGAGCACAAAAGCAAAGCTACCTTGTAAGCAGAGGCTCCTAGAAAGAATCCCGCCTGCAGCTTGGACCGATGGCAACTGTGCTGCGTTTTCAGCTGCCTCTGCATGCAGTCCTTACCCCCGTTCACTTTACTTGAAGATGGACAGATGACAAATGTCACAGAGATTCACTGTAGTCTTGAAAAAGTGGCCTGGTGCGAGAAGAGGGCGCAACTCTCACTGGGTTGCTTCAGAGGTGCTGAGGACGCAAGGTCTTGAGATGTCCTCGTGAGAATCCAAGCCCTCCTGAGACAGGGGACTGCCTATAAACAGTCACTGGCCAGGAAATGTTCTCAGGAACTGCCTGCTAGAGAGAGTAATTGCCTAAGAGAAAAGAGGGTACTGTGATTTGCCCAAGGTCACAGCAATAACCAGAGGCCAAACCAGGCAGAAGGCTCAATTTCCTGCCTGTGGCTAATAGCCTTCCCTTGGTATCTGTTTCTCCAAGTAGCTCTTGGGATGCAGTCACTGGTTCTCTTTTCCCCCTATAGTTCTGTGACTTACTGAACTTCTAGCCTCTGACCTGTTAAGCCATCTGTATGTCATCCAAAAGGCATCATCTGCTATCCTCGCTTTCTCAGTCTTTGAATGATTTGACAGTTGAAATACAAGCAGAAATGTCATTTATACCTGGTGCTGTTGAAACACTCAGGAATCTCTGGCCCGCCTGCATGCTTTCCAGCCAGGACCAGCAGGGCTACTGACTTCCTGTTCGGTGTGGCAGGTTTTGGAAAAGGGCCAGTCTACTCCTTGGCCCTGTCCCCAGCTTGCTCTGGTAACAGCTGCTGAAGCAGTACATATCAAAAGTGAGACAGCGTTTTTGAGGAATTACTCAAATTAGAGATGGTGCTGTTCCTGAGCAGCTCAGAGCACCCGAGACAAAAATCCCAGCAGTAAATAGGTTCACTCTGCCTGTGTAGTTTCCCTAGGGAACAGGTTTCTTCTGGGTGGATAGTGTGTGTCAGAAATAGGCACAACGCTTCAAGTGGCACTCTGTAGTCAAAACTGATTAATTTTCTCTCGGGCTGTTTGTGAATCTGCAAATTGTCAATTTTCCCTGTCAGAGGCACCCGACACACAAGACAGGAGAACCCTGGGAGTCTGGCTCCAAGTGGACTTTTTGAGATTGGCAAGTGTTTTTAATTGAGGAGGAATGTTGTTATGGAAAGCCTGGTGGATTGAGGACACGACAGCCTCCATCTGGGTGCACTTGACAGCTAAGGCATTTGCTGGCTGCAAGGCTCTCTGCTCTTGACCACAGCGGTGCCTCTGCAGAGTCTGTCCCTGAGCTGAAGGGCTGTGGAACAGTGGCTGATGCTGCTCCAGGGACCTGGTACACGGAAAAACATGGAGGCCTGTCTGGAGCGGACTCTCCAGCTACAAACCCTTCGTTTTGTACCAAAGTAGTCCACTGCGCCTTGCCTGTTTCCTGAGAGGAGGAGGTGGTACGGTCTCTCACCTGAGGTGAGCTGACTGGCTCTTTTGTGTGCCACAGTGGAACATGCACCCAAATTGAAAGTGTTCATCTTGCTTGGGAAACCGTGCATCTTGTGGGCACTGAGGGAAATCTTTTCAGGGCATACTAATCCATAGTCGAGGGCATACTGATCCATAGTTGAGGGCATACTAATCCATAGTCAGGGGCATACTAATTCATAGTCGAGGGCGTACTAATCCATAGTCAAGATCATACTAATCCATAGTCGAGGGTGTACTGATCCATTGTCGAGGGCATACTGATCCATAGTCGAGGGCATACTGATCCATCGTCGAGGGCAGCTACCCTGACATGTCTGGCTTTAATGTCAGGTAGGAAAGCAGATTCAGCTACTCACACTGGCAACTCTCTCACAGACACTGACCTGCTTCGTCTCAGTGTGCTTATATCTGAATACACCCATAGGTTCCATACTCACACAGAACTCTGAAATGTTACTTTGCCAAAGCAGTGCAATACATCTGTGTATCTGAAATACGTTGTGATGTTCATACCAGCACTCTTTCCCCTAAGGTGACTGGAGTCAGAGTTCACCAGTCCCTAAGGTGACTAGAGCCACAGAGTTCAAGGTCAGCTTCCCTGGAAAAGTCCATAGCATATTTCTCTGTCTTGTGTTTATGTTCAAGTTGAGGTTAGAGCAGAACTTGGGACATTTACTGTGTTGATATTACAAGCAATTCATCAAGGGATCATTCAAAAAATCATGGGACTTCCAAAATGGAAGTGAATGTCACTTCTGGACTGATTGGGGAACAAAACAAAACAGAACACACATTTCAGCCTGACCAGTCCCCAGAGAGCTGTCTGCTGAGTGTCCTGAATCAGAGGCAGGGAATCCATACCTCTGGATGAGCTCTTTGGAAGTTTTGTCCATCATTAGCTTGAAGCATGTTTCTCTGGAAGATCTGGGCTGGTCCCTGCGACAGTTGCTGGAGTTGATATGTCACAACCACTTTTAAATACTGCAATTTCTGTGTTAAGCAATGAGATTTTTGTCTTGTGAGTGCATTTTGCGGAGTATGAATGGCACACACGTGTGTGTGTGTACTAATACACACTCATGGGGTGGGGCGTGTGCATGTATCCATTCCCCATTAAAGGACTTGTGTACCTCAAAGTTCTTCTAAATGAGCAATTTCATAGTTGACACCAGCTAAGTGTGCAGTTTGCAGATAGAGAGTATTGACACATCCAGGCACTTTTGTGTCTTCTCAGACTCTTCCTGCTTCATTCTCTTGAACAAATGTGAGCAGCAAAGAAGCAGAAGAAAAGGACTGGGGCGACAGTTGGGTGGGTAAAACATTTCCTGTGCACAGTGAAGACCTGAGTTAGAACTCATGTTAAAAGCTGGACTTAGTAGCACGCTTCATCAATCCTAGTGGGCCTTTGGAATAGTGGGAGGTGGGGACACAGGGTTCCTGAAGCTCACAGGCCAGGGAGCCTGTCACACACAGCGGCAACTACCAGAGAGACCTGCCTCAAACAAGGCGGAAGGAGACGGCAAACCTCTGATGGCCTCTGACTTCCACAAGCACACGGTGGCATATGTGCGCCTGCATTTACCCCGTCCTAAGGGCCCTTCTGGAAGGATGAGGGGACCATAAGAAACCCTGGCTACCAACTGACTGTGGGGTGTACAGGATGCAAAGACCCCAGAGAATAAGGCACACAGATCAATCTCTTGTGAGGTACAAGAATTGGGACGGAAAGGGTCCAAGAGAAAACAAATTTTTCTTCTGATTTGAGTTTGAGACCTTTTTTTTTTGGTTATCCTGGAACTTACTCTGTAGACCAGGCTGGCCTTGAACTCACAGAGATCTACCTGCTTCTGTCTCCCAGGTGCTGGGATTAAAGCTGTGTGCCACCACCACCCCATAAATTTGAGATTCTTAATTGTCAGTTATCTAACAGGAATTAGATAACCCTTGGGGATGCTGGAATACTCATCCAGGGGTGGGGTGGGGTGGGCCAGGGTAGTATACTCATGCAGTACATTTTATTCATCAATAAAACAAAAATAAAAATGCATCATGAAGATGTTATGGGCCATGTGTATTCAACAGACGAAGCTGACAGGAAGTTAGCAAAAGGCACTTTCCAGAGGAAATCCCTTCCATCTTATACTTTAGTTGGCCAAGTGCCTGGAGACCCTGCACGTGCTCACATGCATTGCTTCCTTCTGTGAAGACCAGCACTCCTGGTCATGCCATGTGCTTCTCAGGATGTTCTGGGCGTCTGAGATTTCATGACCCTGTCCATCTCTGTCCTTCTCCACTTGGGTTGACTGTGGTGGGATGTGGCAGGATGGCATGCAGATCACGATTCTCAGACAGCCTTTTGAGGCAAATTTTTCTCACAGGCCTTTGGAGTGTTTCAGTAAGAAAAGAAGGAAGCAGATTATGGAGTCAGCCACCCTCTTGAAAAAATAAAAGAAAGGCTTCAGGATTTCCTGAGACGATGCCAACTGGAGCTTGGGGGATTTGGGAAGGTGCAATAAGCCTTCTCCCTCAGCGTCATTCCCCGTCTCCCCTCTGGAGTCTCCAAATGCTTGGGGATGATTGTTTAGCTGTGTTGCCCTTTGTTCCTAAGACACCCTTTCCCTCAGGGGAAGCAGTTAGTTCTTGGGAGTCAGAGCTAAAGGTTTGGTGTGGCCGGGCCTGCATGTAGAGAGTGCTGAGGGGGCATCTGAACACCCAGCCTTAGGACTTGAGGTCAAGGAGAACGTGGTGTGGGCTGTTATGTCAAGATGACAACAGCTGGGGAGAACGTGATGTAGGCTGTTATGTCAAGATGACAACAGCACCAAGCACAGCTAATGGAGAATCCTTCTCCCCAGGGCCAGAATTGTAAGTCAGGCACTTCATGGTTCTTTAAATCATTTTCTTTGTTTTTTTCTCTCCATCTCCTGGGAGCCAGAGATGATCCCTTAATGTCAGATCATCCCATCTTCGGTGGCTATCTGCTTCCACTGTCCTGCCGGGAATGCTGGCTGGATTGCCGCACACTGGACCACCACAGTACACCAGCTCCGTTTGCTCAGATGATAACGGGAAGGGAGGTGGGAATGACAGGCCATGTGGAACGGAGCGAAGTTTGGAGCTTTTCAGAGATTTGAAGTGGCAAGAACTGACCAAGTATACTAAATGAAAGATGAGCCAGCCAGGACTCGTCCCCTGGTCTGCCCTGTGCATCCTTGGTCTGCAGCTTGGCTTGAGTTGCAGATATGCCTGTCACTAGTGTATGCCCTTTGGTCAATTAATTCCTTCCATCTCTCAGGGCCTCCACATTCACATCAATGAGAGGAGGATGAAAATAATATTTACCTCACGAGACTGTTGGAAGTGGCTGTATGAACCAGGTTTCAAAGGGTGCCGGTCGCCTGTTGCAACGCTTCTGTAAACTGCTCTGAGCTCTTCATTTTCTGTATTCCCCGGTTTGTGTAGATGTAAGGAGAGAGGATGATTTGATACCAAGGTCTCCTTTTGGCTGTTTGCTTGTGATTTATACCCCATCCACAGTCTTCTTGTTGTTGTGCTAGGAATTGAACTTGAGCCATACCCATGGCCCTCTGCACTGAACCCCAAGTGCAAAGCAAACCCTCTGCACTGAGCCCCAACCGTCAGACATCAGAGACAGAGGTGGGAACGGCGTTGATGGGAACAGGAGTCATCACGCGTTGAGCTGCAGATGTATGCTTGTTCATTAACTGATTAGTTTGAAGATGCCGCTAGGAAATTAGGAAATCTTTACAGAGAGCTCTCCCCTTAAGGCATTTATAGTCATTTTGTTTGTCCGTTTCTGTTAAATCAGAAGGAGATGGCCTAGGAAAACGACTTTGTGGGAAACATGCATTTGCTGTGCTAAGAAAGGGATCTCTCCAAGCATATCCATGCTGCCCGTCGGCCTTCTGACCACAGGCTTCCCTGTTTGAGTCACCTGTCGCTTCACTTCTCCTTCTCCAAAGCTTGCTACTGAAACTACACGGCATTTTTCTCTCCCATTGTGAGCAGAATGTCCCTGCTCTCAGCCTACACTGAACACTATTCCCTCACAGCCTTCAATAGACAGCCTAACAATGGCTGCTTTGACCTGCATGCTCCTATTCTACTTTACTTGTAGAGCTCGAGGGTTACAGATCACATGGCTGCAGACTGTAATTCTCTATTTCGTTGAGGATGGATTTTAGTTCACAGCGTATACCTATCTCATTTTAGTTAATATTTAATCACATTAAATAAAAATGTTTTTTCATTTGTCACCTGGGCTTAATTAAGGTCTGTGAGAAGCATGTGATGGAGTCATGTTAAGGAGTGAGCCGGTCATGTGTTGTTTCTGGTCAATCAACAACCATTCTGGTGCAAAGAGAATGACCTACTTTTTTTTTTCTTCTTACATGTGCTTAAAACATGTCTGTGGCTTAAATATTTTTGGACAGCTGGCAAGGGTCTCCTCTATGGTCCTCACTGAGTCCATCAGTGCCCAGATGTCCAAGGTGACAACCGACGTCAGTAATAGGAAAACCACCAGGCCCACTTGCTCACTGTGAGAGAACTTATTGTGTACCTGGTCAGACATTTGCTCCTCTGGGCTGTAGTTTTCTAATGGCAGAAATTAGAAGCTTATTTTGACTAAACACAAGGACAACACCAGGGGGTGGTGGTGCATGCCTTTAATCCCAGCACTTGGGAGGCAGAGGCAGGTGGATCTCTAAGTTTGAGGCCAGTCTGGTCTACAAAATGGGTTCCAGGACAGACAGAGCTACACAGAAAAACCCCGTTCCAAAACAAAACAAAATAAAACAAACAAAACCAGGAACTGTCAGTCTTCAAGATTCTTTTGCAGTTCTGAGAGTCTCTGTCTGTGTGCTGCACTGTGACAAGCCACTTGTCACCCACACAGGACTACCAACACTCCTGATGTGGCTAGCCAGCTAAATCCAAACACACAGAAAGTATGGACTACATCGCACATTCTGAAGACCAATAACAAGACAAAAAATATAAAATACTTTGGATATAGTTGGTTAAATAAAGTAGGTTAATCAAGTGTGTGTTGCCCATTTACACTTTTGTACTGTGCTCTGGACAGATCACATCACACCAGATGCATGGCTTCCCGACATCAGTACTGTGTAAACGATGGAAGCACAGCGATCTTTAAGGAATCTCAAATGTCTGTGTCTCAAGGTTGCACCGTGGGCAGGGGAGATTGCTCAGCTGGCAAAGTGCTGGCCACCAAGCCTAAGAACCTGAGCTCGATCCCTACGACCCACATGATGAAAGGAAAGAACCAACTCTGCCGAGTTCCCCTGTGACCTCCACATGTGCCTTGTCGCACATTAGCCACCCTACCACAAAACAATACATGCCAAAAAGAAAGAAAAAGAAAATAGAACATATTACTAAAAGTGATGATTTCTGGATTGTGACACCCCACCTGAGGTTTCTTTGAAATTGTTTTATCTTTCAATCTTCCAATAATTAAGATTATAGTTAATCAGAAAAATACCAGTCTTTACATCTTAGCCTATTTTTTACAGATCCTATGAAAATTACAAATACATAAAAAAGGAAGTTGGCTTCAACAGAAATAACTGAAGATGGTTCAATTTGCCTTTATGCTTTTCCATAGTGAATATGTTGCTTCTACACAATAAAAAATACACTCCATTTAAAATTACATTATTCACCCACTCTTTAACTTTAAACTTAATTCAGCTAATTTGTATGCTGATTTTCTTAGAACTCCCAAAGCTTTTATCTCTTACTACATTTGACTAAATACTAGGTACTTTAGCTTCAATATCATGTAGACATTTAAATACTTTTATGACAGTTGCCAGCAAACAGCCCAGGATGTGGTGACTATCCATGTGGATAGCCAGGAAACACCTAACAACGCCCATCCAGAGGCATGTCATAAACAACAGCCCACACTTGTTGCCCAAGCTACTCTGGAGGTTGATGCATTGCTCATCTCAGACATTTGAGGTTAGCTCAGGCAACATAGTAGGTTCCTCTCTTTTAATCAAATCAAATCAAGTAACTCAAAGAAAGATGTGCTATGTACAGCTGAGTGTCCCATCACTGGGAAAGCTGCCATTGTGCATAGGTCAGCCAGCTTCTATAGCCACAGGCACTCTCAAGGCTCAGGTGCCCTCTTGTATGCTCCCATACACAACAGATTCAATGTGTCCCTGACACTGGTTTCTCTTACCTGTCCTCTGACACCGGCAGCTATCACAGCCGAGATCAGTCAAAGTTATTGTTCAGCTCTCTGCTTCCGTTTTATTTAGCTAAGACCCCAGTCCCTGGTGTGATGCCACTCATAGTTAAAGAGGGTCCTCCCAGATCAGTGAGCTTGATCTAGACAGGCTTTCATAGGTGTGCCCAGACACTGACTTAATCTAGATCGTCCTTCACCAGCTTCCTACAGGTTTGTCTTCTAGGTGATTGTAAATTCCATCAAGTTGGCTATATCAACCATCACACAACGATATACAATATTGTTCCCAATCCCATTGAGGCAATACCTCTGTTGGTGATGATCCAAGTCACCAAGATCGACACAGTACTTACCGCTTGTTGTAAAGATGGCTTCTCCCTCCTGGGGTGCAGGGTCAGGGTCCTGGACCACCTGCAGGGCTCCCACTGTCCTCACTGCAGGATCCAAAGTGACTGAACTCTCGTTCACTGTCGTGTCACTGGCGCCTGTGATCTGATTGGTGGGTGGGCCTCCTAGGGAGCCCTCAAAATCAATCGGCAAGTCGTCCATACAGTCGGCATTGGGCTACAGGGAACAAGAAGGACCCACTTTAGAGTGCATCCTTGCTTTAGAGATGCAATGTCGGCTGTCTAAATATTTTGTAAGAATGTAAAATTAAGCTCATTGTTTCACTCTTTAGTTTTTAAGCCGCTTTATTGAAAAACATTTATATATAGCTTCATATATATGCAGTTTCATTGTCATGAACAGATTGTCCCACATTTCCTTTCTAAAGGTTCCTTTTAGATATAAGCATAAAGATTGAATTTCAAGTGCAACAAACTTTCTATCTATATTTAGATAACTAGTTAGGAGGAATACATGATCTTTCTTTATAATCATAAAACTAAGACTTCTTTTTATATAGAGAGATTATTCCCCGACAAAGGATGGAGCCAGCAGCCTGCTAATTATTGTCAGTCTCATGCATTGTTTACAAACATGATATGGAAGTGAGAAAGGGAACAGTCTTACTCATTGGGAATTTTACAGAGAGGATACATGCACATGTGCGCACATACACACACATACTTGCACACACACATGCAGGATTGTGGTAGAGATGAGCAGACCGCATCCCGCTGCCCGGCTAGCTTAACCCCCGAAATAACCACACAGAAATTGTATTAATTAAATTACTTCCTGGCCCATTACATCTAGCCTATTATTGGCTAACTCTTACATCTTGATTCAACCCATTTCTAATAATCTGTATGTCACCACAAGGTCATGGCTTACCGGGAAAGATTCAGCATGTCTGACCTGGTGTCTCCCATAGCAGCTTTCTCTGCCTGCCTTCTTTTTCCCAGCATTCAGTTCTCTTTTCCCCGCCTACCTAAGTGCTGCCCTATCACAAGGCCAAGGCAGTTTCTTTATTCAACCAATGAAAGCAACACCTAGACAGAAGACCTTCCTACACCACAGGGTGAGGCTACTTTTTAAAAATGTAAGCCAAAAATCAGCTGTAAAACATTTCTATGTTCTTAACATGGGATTAGTCACAAATTCTATAAATCCTTTAGTCCTCTTCTCTTCCAGATGGGCCTCTGTCTCTTTTCTTATGGGAGACTCCTATATGTAGCCTTGACTGTCTAAACTTGCTATGAAGTTTTCTCTGTGTGTTTGTTTGATTTGTATGTTGGCTTCTTTGTCATGAAGGATGATGATCCCATGATTTCCTGTTTCCAGAGTCTGCAGAGCATGACAGCCGAGGCCAAGAAAAGGGAATTCTAGGTTTGCACTGAGTGAGTACCATGCTGATACTCACAGGTCATTGAGAGCAGAGTCCTGTAACTCGGGGGCCAGGGCGAGTAGGGGCACAGAGAGACCTGCAGTGCTGTGTGTGGGCTGTCTCTTGAGATCACTGTTGCACTTGGAACAATCAGGTGGGAGCTGTCACCATCCTCCAGTTTCTCAAAACAGCTCATAGCTTTTCTCTGTTCTCTAGCCCCTTCACTTTTGCCATCTCTGCCAGAAGCGAGCCAATTCATTAACACTCAACTTGCCAGAAGGCAGTTTATACAATGACCAATTCACTGTTGACTAAATCTGTTGATTTTGGATGGGAACAGTTATTATTATCAACATTTTCTCTCCACTACCAGTCTCTCTAGCTCCATCTGGTTTTTTCTCTACTTTGTGCCCTCTAACCAGAGGCTTCAATGTAACAACACCAACAACTACAGCATCTACAATAACAACAGGTCGTTGATGTCGTAGATGTTATTGTCGTGGTTGTTGGTGTCGTACTACAATAACAACACCAGCAACCACAGCATCTACAGTAACACCAGCAACTACAGCATCTACAATAACAGCACCAACAACCACAGCATCTACAATACCAATGTCAACAACCACAGCATTTACAACTATATCATCAACAACCACAACATCTCTAACTACATCCACAACAATATCAATAACCACAACACGAACCACAACATCAGAAACCATAGTAAGACTATCAACAACATCTCCAGCAACAACTCCAGCAACAACCACATCTATCATCACCATCCCACAGCATAACAACTGCAGCAGAGGTCTGAGTATTCTCTGTGTATAAAGAACAGGGTGTAAGAAGAGTCGGCATGACCAAACACACTGCAGAGCCTAGCCCAAATTGTTATCCTCACCATCCATCGGCCTTTGGAGACAGAGAACACACGTGTTCCCTTAGCTCGGTGTTTCATCTTATACTATCCTTTTGCTTAGGATGACATATGCCTACTGCCCTCCTGTTTCCTTCTTACGGTTTCAAACTGACCTGTGGTGATTGCTAAGGTCTCTTTAATTCTCAACAATGTCACCATGTCTAAGGAGGGCTTCCTGTCAAGCAGGGATCTTTGATCCTGTAGTGCCTCATGCGGCACTGAGTCTGTGGTTATTTGTCAGTGTGCCCTGTTTTCTCACCACTGTTCACAAGAATTACAATGAGCAGCATCCACAGCATCTTGGTTTTGGTTCCCAGGCTTCCACATCATGCCGCAATGATTAGATGCTCAGCAATATTGATTGGAGTATTTTAGCTGAGTCTCAGATTTATGCTCTCAAAAACTGGAGCATACTAGAATCTCGCCAAGATCAATGACAGGGGGATTTTAGAAAATACTTTAAGGACTATAAAGCTCTGCGAAAAACTGAGATATTCTTTGTAAAGGTATTTATTAAACAAAATACCTAAGGGCAGGGTGTTGCTTGGAAGGGCTTTCACCAAGGGCAGACAGTGAGCGCTGGTCATTGTCACAAACACAAAGAGCCCAATGCAGACATATATAGCAAGGTCTTGTTCAGTCTTTGAAACCGTGACTGCTTGTTGACATTGGTGGCTCTCTTTTCCACACTCCAGCTTTGGCATAGTGCACTTTAAGGAAGTTCTTATTTTGTGGGTCTGGGGAAATTTTCCTCCATTCTTCATGGAGAAGAGGAAGCAGAGATAGTGAGATCTCAATGAAAACAGGGGCAACAACTTTGGCTTGGATTTAACAGGTAATGGATCAATCTTGCAGAGCCTCCCAATTTATAGTCAATCTACGTGAATAGTCAGAAAGTTTTTCTTGAAAACCCCCCAAATTTTAGTGTTTAAAGGACTGTATCCAAGGCTATGTGCTAATCAAGTTTGTCTAGGCACTGAAATTCAGGCAGCATGAGGAAAGTCCCCAGATAAATCAATGGCCAATAATTAGAAGCCTGTGACAGCACTAGCTGTGCTAGGTTTTCTTTCCAATGGTGGTTTGCGTCCTGTTCACATCTGAAGACAATGACGGCGGGAGGTGCTTCCCGGCCTTGACGTCTGTGTCTTCAGAATTTGGAGGACTCCTGAAAACTGCTCTTCTGTAAGAGAGACCTGCACCAGATGGGTAGGTGGGGGATGAGGCACAGCAATGTCGGCCAAGGAGAGACAGCTGGAAATAATGAACCCTTCCACTGTAGCTCACTTTATAAGTACATGAAGCTCTCAGAAATAAAGAAAAATAAAAAGACCTCTTCCTTCTCCCTTTAAGATTTCTTTTGACAAAATCTTATGGGAAAATATACATTGCTATGAGTATTTCCTCAATCAGGAGATGTACTCTCATTTTGCCATTGTGGGAAAGCACAAAATACAAAATGTCCCCAGCTCTTGGATTTTGACTCATATTTATTTGCTGATTACCACAGGTGGTACATATGCACTGAGCCAAAAATAACAAAAATACAAACAAATGCAGTACTCCTAACTGTCTGTACTCCAGTAGTCGGATGGGTCAAATTCACGATGAAGTCATTCCTGAGCTGACACTCTTGCAAGGAGACGTGGGGTGTAGTTTGTCTGTGTGATTTTGAGAATGAAGGCATTCAAGGCTCTGAAGGGCTCCAGTTCTACAAGAGCCTCCCAGCATAGTTGGAGATCCAGAGACGAAGGACCAGCAGATGTCAGTGCGAGGGGACAGGCTCCTCCCAATGGTTCTTAAAATAACAGGTCCCTATTCCAGCGTGGGCATGTACACCTGGAATACCAGAGATTCCTGGGAGCCTGAGGCAGGAGGATCACAAGTTTGAGGCTAGCCTGGGTTACCTGCCTAGGGAGATTCTGTAGTAAAGTAAACTAAATTAAACTAAACTTGAGATTAGAGTATAGGGAAAAATTAAGACCATTTCTTTAAAATGCCTTAAAGAAATGTTGGTTTAAGATAGGTTTCCTAATTAACACAGCTGTATGCTGATCCAATCATATGCGAAGTTTAAGAATGAAATAAATGATTGCATTGAAGCATTTTAGGCAAAGTGCTACCTGATAACAGCATGATGGGATGGAACCAAACCCCAAGTTCCTTTCAGATCCTGAATCTGTCTTCTCCAAGACAAAAGAGAGCCCTGGGAGGCAGAAGAGAGGCCATATGGCTTGATGCTTCCCAGGCAGCCACACAGTGTGCATGCCTCATCCTTCACGGGTACATTCTGTTCTGTGGGGTGTGTGTAGATGTGCCATGTTCTTCATGGCTCTTCAAAATCCTTGGCAAAGCCCAAAGATGCTACTGATGTTTATTTTTCTGTGAGCTGAGTGTGCTAAGTCACACAGCCTTGTCAGGCATTGGAGTTTCAGCCAGAGTGGCCAACTGCTAAAAGTTAAAACGCTATTTAGTTTGGAAGTAAGCCAAAGGCCACTCAGTATTTCTATTTTAGAAAAATTAACATCAATATTTGGAATTCAGTTAGAAGTAGCTTCTGGAGAAATTATACTTCGATGGGGAAAAAATCTGGAATCAAATATTCAGCAGAAAATTTAAGCATAGAGCAAGAGTTTCTTTGCTTTCTTGCCCTGACCAAAGGGAGAAGGGCTGTGAGGAAGGCTGTGAGACCATCCTGAGTCACAGGGGCATGTGAAATGGTGCACATGCATACATGCATACATGTAAATGTACAACACACATATGTAAGCACATACATGCAAGCTCACAATGCACACATGAAAGAAAATACGTTCACACACGTCAACACACACTCCTACACATCCAAGCCCACTCTTGCATGGACGTGAGGACTCACATACACACATTGCTGCAATCACATGCAAGCATGCAAGTGAGAGACTAGGAGTTAGACAGATTCCCTTGTAGGCAGAGAGTGAGAGGGGCCATGGTTTGGCAATAAATTGTGAATTTCCAAGATAGTCAGCTTTTTCCTCCTGTTTCCCTCATGTTTCCTTGTGTACTTGTTGGATTTCGTGGCCTGGCTTATTTCCTATCCTCCTTAGACCAGAAAGGACGACACCCAGCAGCTGGTGTCTCATCAGCTCCCCTCTGAAGCATCCACCTGATGGTGTTTGTCTTATCCTAGCAGGCCCCCTGCTGATGGACAGATGACCAGGTTAGACACTATCACACAGCAGCTGTGGGCCAATCAGTCATCCTGCCTGTCTTCAAACTGACCAACCCTAAAGTCGGGGAGGAAACTCTTCAGAGGCTTCAAAAGCCCCCAGCCTGGAGGAGAGACTGGATTTTTGGTTTTTTGGGGTCCCCACTCTGCTGTGAGTCTGTTTTTCTTTGTGTGTCTGCTGTGTGCATGTGTTTCTTCAACCCCGTCAAGGCCTTCCTTCCCCAGTTGATTCTGTCTGCGCGCCTTGAGATTTCTCTCTGCCACCTGTTTTGATTCAGATAGTTCCTACTTTTTGGTTCTTTAACTGGCATAGAAGACAAGCTCTTCAAGACCCCCCCCCACAATGCACATAATATGCAATAATAGACATGCACATGTACACATCCAGTTGCACACATATCCATGCAAATGCATTCCTGCGTCTATGCAAGTGCACACACTTGCAAGCAAACATGTACAAGTTCTCCTTCTTCCTTAATCAGTTACAGCCAGAACCATGAAAGGCAGTCACCAGCCTCTGGTAGATATGGATGTCCTCTCGTGTTCCACACTCACTGTGGCTGGCTTAGCCTTGAAAGCACTGCGCGCGCACAACTCTGGTCTGAATATTTAATGCACAGTGTCTATAATCTGGCTCAAAGCAAAGCCCCCGGTCTCTCGAATGGATTTATGTTTCGTGGATCCACTGCCATTGAGACAGCTGGCACAGGGTAGTCAAGCCAGCCAAAGCCGGTTCTTACAACATTCCCGGGACACATTGTCCAACAGAGCCCTCTGATATGTCTAATTAGCCCTTCGGCATGCAAGAGTACTCTGATACGTGATCTGGCCCTCATTCTTCAGTGTCATCCTGGGGCCATTAGCATTCTCTTTACTCTTTATCATCACAGCAAGGAGTGGCAGTAGGCAGGTGGCAGCAAGGAGGGGACGCATGGGGAGGGCTGAGCTGGTTTCTATGCTCGGGTTGGAGGCTCCTTTCAGACAGTGCCTATATTTTCCTCGCATCTCTCCATGTAGTTTTTGGATTTGTTGGTCTGGCTTGCTTCCTGTGCTCATCGGCCCAGAGAGGATGACACCCAGCAGCTGGTGTCTCATTGACTACCACTTGTGGTATTCATTTAATATAATCCTGGGAAAGACTTTCCCTGGAGCGTCAAGCCAGCTGGCAGGCTTCTGACCCCAGGGAGAGTCACTAAACATCAGAAAACACATGACTTTGAGAAGCATCCGATGGCAGGGTTGGATTTACATGGCTCTGACTCTGCTTCTTCTTTGCTCAAAGTCTCTAGAGGCATGAATTTAGCAGATGCTTTGAGTTGCATCCTTGGTCTTAGTCCTCACCTCCCATGGGTGGGAAGGAATACTCCCCCTGCCCTCCCCCTGCCCCCGAAAACTTGGTGATCAGGAGGCAACAAGTGCCCAAACCGTGCATGTAGCTCTCCTTGAGTACAAAGCAGGTAGGGTAACCAAAGAGGTCATTAGCGTTCAGCTGACCCATTGCATCTCTTCTGTGTGCCATCTGCCCTTGAAGACTTGCCTATCAGCTATGCAAGTAGCACCTTCCTTGGCTCACAGACAAACGGTGGACATGGTGTGATCAGAGGGAGCAAAGGTGCCAAGAGGGGTGCCTGAACACAGAGTTCATTGGGTGATGTCAACAGGGGACATGGACAATCCAGAGAAGACGTTTTCTTCCTGCTTTGGGGACACTGTGAAAAGACAGACATGACGAGGCTACAGGCTGCGCTGTGCTTACCGGAATCCCTAGGGCTTTAAGAATGTTCATCTTGCACATGGGACAGGTGCGATGGTCTAGAAGCCAGGGGTCAACACAGGACTTGTGGAAAAGATGCCTGGAATGAGAACCATATGTCTTAGAGCAGTGGTAACCAAGGCACCCCTAGACTGCTACAGCCCACTGACCGGTCCAGGGTCCCTCTCCTGACAAGGAACAGAGTTAGGACTCCCAGACCACAGCCTTTCTTTGTGCTAATTGACCTCAGATCTGCCCAGAACATCAGAGTGCCCCATAAGGTTTGCAACTGGCTCTTCCAAGATGTTTTTAAAAAGGTGGAGGCTCTGGAAACAGAGATCTCCCCTCCCTTGGTGGCAGGAATGCAAGCAGGGCAAACTCTCCTGCAGGATGACTTGATAGAGGCATGTGTCCCCTTCTCCCCCACCCCACGTTTATTTTGCGACAATCAGAAGACGACTGTAAAGTAAAGGGTGATTTCTATTCATATTTGGGCATCTAACACAGAAGGGGATAGCAGCCCCCAGAAACAGTAGCACAAAGGACATACTGTGCTGGCCTGGTGGCCTGGTGGTTGTCAAGTCAGAAGATGCAGTGAAAGGGCCTATGGTTTCACTGTGGGTGACATAACCATCTGCACAGTATTATATTCAACTGCACTGTCAATCTCAAATGGCAGTGGCTGTAAGACCTGGTCAGCCTGGTGCATGAAGGGCATATGAAGACAGCCTAGCTGAACTAACATGTCTCAGGAACTGGCTTGGAGACTCTGCATCAAAAGATTTTCCACTCCAAAGACTACCCATGGGCAGAAAGTGGTAGGACTTCCCACCTGGGTCAAGAAGAACCAGAACTTTTTGTTTTCAGTGGGAAGGCTCACTTAGAACATTCCATCCCCGTCTGGATCTTTTCAGTTCCATAAAAAAGTACTCTAGCTAACTAGAGAGGTTCAGGAAGCAGCCGGCCTGTGGAGTGACCTGCAGACGAACTCAGATTATGAGGGTGATGAAGTGATCTGTGGGCTACGACCAGGCCCGAGAGAGCACAGTGATGATGTCTCTGCTGTGTAAGTTTGAGGACCCCAGGCTGATTCCCCCTCCTGCCCTGTGTGTAAAGGGCCGGGTGTGGCAGCTGAGCTTGTCATATTTGCACGCATTGGTGAGGCAGAGGCAGTGGAGCCCTGGGGCTCCCTGGCCAGCCAGCCTAGCCTGAAGCATGCTCCAGGTCTCAGAGGGAAATCTTGTCTCCTGAGACACAGCACTGGTGGTTGAGCCTAGGCCGCCACAAGCACACACACATGAACATGCACGCTCCCGGAACTGAAGCCCCTGGAGGAGCGCGTTAGAAAGGGAAGAGCAGTGGCCTTCACGGTTCTATCCCAGCCTGCTGCTCTGGACACCCTGCAGACGCATTGCTTGGGAACTTGATTTCATGCCTTCCTCCTTTTAATGAGGTTATAAGCCAACAATCCAGGTCAACACTGAGAATGTTGGTGACCTGGCTCCTCTTCTAGGGCAAAGGCTGATAAAATAAATACCTGAAATGAAGCCAAACGTCAGGAGATTGCTTGCTGAAAATTACCTGACGTGTACGCAGAGTTTGGGGGTGGGGTTCTCACTAGAAGACTGACCAGGGTTTAGGTGCGTGGAAAGGGTCTCACTAAGGAAACAGCAGGGCTGGGAGCTGAGTGGCAGTCACCCCACACTTGAAGGGGAGAGAAGAAGAAAGTTCTTGGTAGAACGAGGGGTCCAATCAAAATGGCTCCTGGACTACCCTGTGCTGGAAGCTGGCCAGACTCGCTGCAGCACTGTGAAGGAGGAGGATTTCCATAGCTACCACTGTTAGGAGAGGCCGTCTGACTCCCACGCTGTGTGAAGCTGCTCCTTGTCCCTCAGGTCGATCCCCTCAGGCTCAGGATCCATACTGAGGGTGCAAGGTTCTTTTCTAAACCTGTCAACTCATCATGTGTCACTGCTAGGAGAAGCCAGCCATTTTGGTCCCTTTGACTACTCCTGGGTAGCAGATGTGTCACAGTTTTTCCCTATCACATGTGTGGGAGACCTGATGGCAGTAGGACCAACTGTTAGCACTTCTTAACACTTACACAGGTTTCTTAACGTCTCCAACCACCTGTGAAATGGGAATCTGTCTGTTCAAGCATGGCGGACTCGAGCCAAGTGCTCACAGGAGCCAGCGGTTCTCACACTGCTCTTAAACCATATGTCTCCTCAGCAATGCTAAATTGCCCGGCTGTTCAATCAACACTGCTCAGGAATTGCTGTGAAGATGTGGGTAGATATTCTTCTGGTCTAGGTGGGTCTTGTCCAAGCACTTTAAGGGTCTCAGTAATACCATTTTCCTGGAGAAGTTATTCTCCCTTGGAACCTGAAACATTAACTCCTGCCCAAAAGTGTGCAGCCCAAGGCCCACCCTGCAGACCAACCTCAGACTCAACAGCTCTACACCCAAGAAATCCAAATCCTTGAAACCTCTCCATCTCTGTTCTATTTGTGTGGATCCCCCATCTTTCTTCCTGACACCCATCTCTGTGGGTTCCCACTGGTTTCATTTCTCTGTAGACCCTTCCCTCCTTCCCTCCCTCCCTTTGTTTTTAAAATGTGGTTCCCCATTGATGATCTTGTAATTTTTCTTCATTACTGCAGCAGCCTCTACAGTGCTCTCCGGGCTGCCAGGCCTTCTCTGTTCTCTCCGTCCTACTCACGGATGCCAGATTTATCTTCTGAAAATAGAGCGCTCATTACGTCACTCCCCCTTCCATTCTGTTCTGTGCTAGAGCTGAATACATAGATGACTAAGACAAGGTCTCTCCCTTCGCAGAAGTACCACAGTCCCCTTGCAGTTCCTTCTTAGACACGGAGGGAAACTGTCGAGAGTCCATGCTCCTGGACTGGAGGTTTTCTTTCTTTTCGCTCTTAGGCAAGTTGTCTTAGCTCTCCAAGGCTCAGTTATAACTGGTCATGTTTTATCTTATGGGAATGGGGTTTGTAAGTGAATCAATCTCCTTCTTCCTCTTCACTCGTAGGGCGTGTTCTCTCTCTCTCTGTGTGTGTGTGTATGTGTGTGTGTGTGTGTGAGAGAGAGAGGGAGAGAGTGCAAGAGAGCAAAAACTTCATGATGTCATAGCACACATCTGTAACATCTGTAAGCTCAGCAACCAGGAAGCCAAGGCAGAAGAATCATGAGTTCAAAACCAGCCCTGTGCTACATATAAATATTTTAAGATAAACCCCCCCCACAAAAAAAAACTAACTCTAACCAGTCAGCCAGCCAGCCAAGCACAACAAAACCTAAGTGCTAGTACTCCTTAGCAGTAAGTCACCAATAACCCCATTAGTACCAGGTCTCTCTGCCTTGAGTATGGCATGGCATGGCTAGTCTGCCTCTTGCTCCTGCTGTTCCCTCTCCCTATCATTACAGATTCCATCTTCCTGGAACTGTAAGGCAGTGGGGTACAGCAACAGAAAGCGATAAAGACAGCGAGGATGCAGAAGCACCCAGTGCTGCTGAGAGGAGAAGAAGGAAGTCCTCATGGTTTTCAACAGTCATGGCAAACAAGACCACATGTGTTCCCACACCCACTTTCTGTTGCCCACCCATTCTGTGTATGATTTCCTGCCCAATTAGAAGATTTCCTTTCCTCCCCTGGAGAAGAGGTGTCGTTCTCTTTTTCCCTCCTCATGTACTTTTACAGACGCATTTGCTGTGGGATAATGCTTTTGTACCCTGTAAAGATTTGCATTGGTTTAATAAAATGCTGACTGGTCAATAGCCAAGGCAGGGCAACCAGATTAAGAGAGTTTTGGAAAGAAGAAAGGCTCAGTCTGCAGTCGCCATCCAGACATAGAGGAAGTAAGATGAGAATGCTGCACTGAGAAAAGGTACCAAGCCACGTGACTAAACATAGATAAGAATTACGGGTTAGTTTAAGTTGTAAGAACTAGTTAATAATAAGCCTGAGCTAATAGGTCATATAGTTTATAATTAATATAAGCCTCTGTGTGTTTCTTTGGGGTCGATGGCTGTGGAACCAGGCGGGACAGAAACTTCTGTCTACACTCATTGACACTGTCATCCTGCTGTTAGGTTTAGGATTCTGTGGTTTTGGAGGTTGGAGAGAGGGCTTTTCCATTAAGAGCACTAGCTGTTCTCAATGGGACCCAGATTCTAGTCTCAGCACCCACAGGGAGACGTGCAACCTTCTGTAACTCCAATTCCAGGGGATCCAGTGCCCTCTTCTGGCCTCTGTGGGCATTAGATACACATGTAGTGCACAGAAAAATAGGTGGTCAAAACATCCAAGCAATAAAGCTAAAATACATTTTATTTTATGTGATAAAATACATTTTGAAAAGAAAGATTTTTGTTCTTTGGGCAGCAATGCAAGCTGCTTCGCCCTCTTTAGTGACACACATATTGAAAATTACGAGTGCCTTGAAATCTCATTCTCTGGGGCAACATCAACTCCTTTACAACGATGGCCAGTGCTTCCCTGGGCAGCTGAATCTTATTTTCAAAGTTGTCAATGAAATGAGAGTGAAATCTAAAGGAATCTGTCCGCCAACAATGTCTACCACCTACTGTGTTCTAGGCATGTCACACACACAATTGATTCACTACCACTCCGTGTGGTAAAATCTGTTGGTGATCTTTGCAGGAGGAAACTGAAGCACATTGAAGGTGAGCCTCCAGTGAGCTGGAAAAATGAAGAACCAGCATCAGAACCACAGCAAACCCTGCTCTCAAACCTATGCGTTAGCCTGGCTCTCTGCTCCTCTCTTCACTGGTTACAGGGGGATGGAGGGCCACGTTTCTATTATTTCCAAGTTTTATGCTTTTGCTTCAAGTGCTCTTTCTCTCTGAGCCTCAGTTTCCCACCTGTAGAATGAGGTAGCAACATTGGTCTTGGCACCTCAACAGTGTCCTTCTAGAGTGCCAAATGGCCCTCTTGAAGTCCGCATGAGAAAGTCACGAGCTATCTTAGTGGCAGCCATAGGTATGTGAACGATGCTGGACAAATAGCTGTAGAGAGAAAAATATCAATGACATCAATACTTCATTACTGACCCATCATTTGCCAGTGTGGGGAGCAGGATTGCACTGTCAACTTAGCTGCCTCCTGTGTTAGCAGAGCCCCTGGAAGATAGCAAAATGTGAGCGAGAAACTGTGGCTGTGGCGAGCTATGGAGAACAGACTTCTTCATTAGCACAGTGAAACCTAGGCTACCCTGACTAGTAAGGTAGCAAAGGAATGGCTGATCGAATTACACGCCTCTTTGCATACTGCTTATATGGCAAGTGTTCATATGAACTAGTAAGTCTTGTGTGCATTGTCATTGGTAGACACAGCTAAAGTTGTCGTGGAGCTCAGAGAGGGGAGCCATTACGTTGTGAGGAATTTAGGAACTTATGAGGTATCGGAGGGTCTCTTATATAGCCTAGGGAGCAGGGGGACTTGAAGGCTGGAGACAGGACAAAAGAATTCCAAGAAGGGATTTGTTGGGGTCAGTGAAAAGAGGCAGTGTTGCTTATGTGTGGGAAATCTAGGTGCGTTGAACTGTAGAATATTTTAAACACTAACGTGAAAAGTACAGTTAGAAAAGATGGGCCGGGCCAGCATTGTGAGCAGGGCGAATGGGCCGGGTAGTAAGCAAACAGTAAGCAAGAGGCTCTGAGGCGGAAACCACAGCCTTGCACCACACGGTCCCTCATTCCTCATGCCAACCCTCTCACCATCACTATCCATTCTGGCCGTGCAGTCTTTCTAGGTTCTACATGGGGCGAGGGGCGGACCCATTTACCAATCAGACACCGCTCATTGACCAAGCCAGGTAAACGCATACTTGCCCCCTTCTATCAAAAGCTCTATCCCACTGGTCCAGAGCCTCACAGTGGGCAGAATCCTGCTGCTGGAAACGGTGAGACGAGGGTGAAACCATGTCACAGGCCACCTTATTCAGCTTAGGAGAACAACACAAATGCCATTTAAAGGGAAGGAAAAGGGGGGGTGTAGTAATGAGGAGAGCGGGCCCTGCTTTTCATCCTGCCCGGTTCCCACATGGCTAGCTTATACCCCGAAATAACAACACACCAATTGTATTCATTT
>LOEQ01000193.1:148826-167976 GCA_001685075.1 Bramus lutescens | reverse complement strand
GTGTGTATCAATGTGTGTGTGGGGGGGTGGTGATATTACTAGTCTTTTTGGCTTTACTCTCTATTCTCAGTTTCAGGCCCACATCATTGACAGTGTCTCTTACAAGCTGATTAAGTATTTCAAAAGTCAGCTCCCTTAGGATCATGTATTTGTTACTTTAACACATTTTACATCATTAAAAAAGCAACCCAGGTGCACACAAAGGAGACTAGCCATTGGTTATGTATTTTCAACCTTCCCGCAATTGTTGCATTGATGTTAGAAGAGCATCAAGCTCTTTGCTGGGTGTCCAGTTTTTGCTGCTGTCTTTAAGAGCCCCTGAAACTCATGGCTTGAATTGCAACTTGGCCGCGTGTTGCCCCCTCCTGCAGCCCCTTCTCATGCTGTGTTTATTCTGGCTAATGGTTTCCTGTGGGCTGGGGTTTTGCGAGGGATTAAGGCCACTCCCAGGTTTTGCCTGTATGGAAATATGATCAGCTTTGTACTCTGGACTAATCTGGTCTGGGGGTGGGGTTCATCCCAGAGCTGCAGTTATTTTGGAGATAGATGAGTACTTGAGAGAGGGTCATGATTTTCTATTTATTTTCCTTGTTTATATTCTCTAGGCTTATTTAAAGCGCTAGATTAGGTTTTTGTAAAGACAGGATGTGGGGGTAAGTTAAGAGGCTTTCCATGCTCAGACAGGCACAAATTTATATTTTAACAGCCAAATGAAAATATTTCTTAGTTACTTCCAGTTTTGATACTCTCTTTAAAAGGTTTGCTTCTTCTCAAGACCATAAAATTTCTTATTTACAAATGGCTTTCCTAAACCATATAGTTTTACCATCCTTATTTTAAACCTTTAGCAACTAAAATATTTGGCTTGCTGACAAAACAGTATTTACTAAGTTCTCTTAATGGATAAGCAGAAAGGACGGAGACTAGAATGTGATTTAGTTTCCCACTAAATTCTCAGCTTTATTTTGTACCGTTTGTTTTATGAGGTTGATCTACTTCTTGCTGAACCTGTCCCAACTTTTAGTCTTAAAGCCTTTAACCCATTTCCTACCCCGTGGCTGGAATGCCGCACCCCCCACACCAGTCTACAGTTTTCCTATTAGGAATTCACACTTGAGAGCCCATGCAGTACAATCATTAAGACTTGCTCTTTGGAACCAGATGGCATGTTTTAATCCAGTGCAGCACTTTAAAGATAGGCACCGAAAGCTTGGATCATCGTGAGGCTCTGAATTATGCATTATCTGCTTTCAGGGATCTGAGAAAACATTTTCTCTTTCTGTGGGGTAAGATATAATTAACAATTTTAAACTGTTTGTTTTAAACCTAAGTGCCTCGTGACTGCCTGTTGTGTCTACAACTGTGGGTACTTCAGGACCTATGACATGCCCTAGGAAGGAGGAAAGCAAGCAGGGCTATGGGGCAGGTCTATTGGTCTGGACACAAGTCTTACTAATTTCTGTTTTTCTTTGTACTTTAGGCTGTATACTGGTACAGTAAGTTGCATTGGGGATATGAATTTATCCCAGTGGGAATAGTCACTAAAAACCGGAAGCCTTGAGAAATGGTTGAGTGGTTAAGAACATTTGCTGCTTTCTCAGAGGACCCAAGTTCAATTCCCAGCACCCACACAAAGGGCTCACAATTGCTTGTAACTCCATATCTAAGGGATCTAAGGGATCTGATGTGGTTTTTTGACCTTTGCGGACTCCTGAATGTAAGAGTGCACAGAAATTCATACAGGCATGCATGAACACGAGCTTGCACCCACTCACTAAATTGGGTGTCCTGCATTTGGATGAATTATTCTGATCAGTGAACAAAATCCAGGAGGACCTAGTTTGTTTGAGGGGACACGGGCACCGATGTGAGTAGTCACACTCTCCCCTGATCTTCACTTCCGTCCAAACGGATGCCTGCAGCCAAAGTGTGACTGTGGGCATACAAGAGACAGGAGAGGAGAGGAACGAGAGCTGATGGGGTGTGGCAGGGTTTGCCGGAAGACACCAGGAACAGTCCAGGGTTAAATACTGCTTCACTGATGCACTTTTTACCCATGACTCCTGGGTCTGCGGTGGTGACACACACAGATAGATATTTGGTGTGGGTAAAACCCACATAGTCCAAGCTATTTGGGTAATTTCGTGTTTGCCATGACACCAAGACACTTTCCTGCCAAACGCCTGCTTTGGTCAAATGGCCCCTGTCTACCGCCCAGTTTCCTTTCAAATAGACTTCTGTCTGTAGAGTGGTGAGAGACTGCTGCAGGGTAATCACTGTGCATCCTGGAAAACCTCTCCAGTTAAAGACAATACCATGTGACCAGCACAGACACCCTCAGTGCCAGAAGCAAAAATGCCTCGTGTGTAGTTCTTTTGCTATCTGTGGCACGGCTCAGCAGCCACACTCTCATTTGATAAATGTGTGTACGTCAGGAATCCAAATCTTACAAAGCCCAAGGGTGATTGGTGATGAGAAAGCCTCTCCTAACACACTCAAGCCGGCTGCTTAATCTCTGTGTTTGCGAAATCTCCTGACACACTCAAGCCAACTGCTTAATCGCTGTGTTAGTACAATCTACTGATACACTCAAACCAGCTGCTTAATCGCTGTGCTAGTGCAATCTACTGACACACTCAAGCCGGCTGCTTAATCGCTGTGTTAGCGAAATCTCCGGGACAGCAGCAGAGCACAAAGCACTGTATGGAGCCTATCACCTACTCCTCCCTATGCACCTTGCTGGTGTGAACATCTCTGCCCCCGCCTCTCCTCCCTAACCTGTACTTTAGTCTGTCTTACTGTTAGCTCTCTAGAATTTAGGAAGTTATAAGAAAAACACTCAGTGTTCATTTGTAAATATTTTCTACTTCTACATTTAAAGTAGTTCACTTAAAAATGTAGTCAGTTTTTCTGACTACTGTCAAGTCTTAAGCGTGGTATGCATGAGGCAATTTTAAAACAGTAAACCACCGTGTAAATCAAAAGCTATTATGATCTTCTGTACCAGCAAGCATTGTAAATATACACAAATGCAAAACTTCTAAATCAAGCTCTCCCAAATAGAATACCACAGTACATTAAGGCAATTTTCATGCCCAAGAGGAATTTATTCAAAATATGAGAATGACCTAATGTCAGAAAATACTGTGGTGATTTCTGGGACATTAACAAGGCTAAGCAATAAAGCGTACAGCCATCTTGCAGAGGTTGTTATTTGTCTGTACTTGGTCTGTTTGTCTTCATAGCATTCATATTTTAGCTGCGCACAGGCTAGCAGTAAAAATGTCAATACCAAGACTCTCTTGCTGGATGTTGCCACATCTTTTATCATAACTAAGGCAAACTATAATTATCTATTTGGCCACTGAGGTGTGGGTATAAATGATGCTTTCCACTCCAGGGTCTTTCTTTGATGTGGGAAACAAGAATGATGATTGTGACCATGTATATAAAAGTCAACATAATTCTGCAACTAAAATTAGAAGATTAATTAGGAAAACACAGGACTCAAGTCAACATGCAAAAATGGAGTTTCCCACATACATTAATCCATGTGAAACTCAGGGTAAAATGGTCTATGCATTGTGTTGCATGGTTGGCAACATAAAACTACTAAAAATAAATTTAATAAACATTGGAGCTAAATGAAAAGAACCATGCAATGAAATTTCTCTGAGAGACATAAAAATTCCAAAGGGACAGATGTCATTTTAAACACAAGAGTTACTGATTTAGTAGTATGTAGTTTGTATCAAGCACATGGTGATTTTAGTTAGCTATTGGTAGTTAAGACTTTGTTGTCCTCATAGTATAGCCAAGGAGCACAGTCTCTTGAAATTGATCATCCTTTTTGGGGAGAGGGTTCTATCTGTATTTTCAAAATACAAATATCTATTCCCTGATGGCTACAAATGTCTCAGTGATCAAACTTAGTGCTTGTTGTTAAATCCTTTATATTCCTAATTTTCTCTGATCAGTTTCATGACATAGTGTGATAGTAATCAATAGTCTAATAAAACTACTGACCATGGGCTGGATATCCCGCAGGAGTTAAAGGGCTTGACACACAAACAGCAAGCCTGAAGGCCACAGTTTGGAGCTGCAGAATTCACTAAGAGCTGGATGGACATAGTGGCCATTTTCAAATGGCCCTTTTGACTCTGAAATGAACATACAATCACTTTAGGTTAGCNCCAGAACTCAGAAGGTAGATACTAGGTCTCTGGAGAAGACTGGCTGCCTAGACTCGTTGATATCAGGTGATTTCTGAGCCTGATTGAGAGACTCAGCTTGAAAATATAATGTAGAGATGGGCAAGAAAGACTCGGATGTTCCTCTGGAGCCTCCACATGGAAGTACATCTGCACACCCATGTGCATGCACACATGTAAGTGAATACACCCAGAAGCAGACACACACATGAAAGTACACCTGCACACCCATGTGCACGCACACATGTATATGAGTACACACCGAAGCAGACACACATGAAAATGAACAAACCTCAAACTAAACTGCTGTTCAGTTTGTTTTCTCAGCTCTTCTGGTTGCCCACTGGTGCAGTTGGGTTTGCATAGTTAATGGCACGTGGGTACCCATGCTTTTCCCAGTTCACAGCTCTGCTGCAGCTGAGTGCCTCTTGAGCCAATGTTCTCTCTCCTCAGCAACATCTGCTCTCCCTCTCCAGCCCGAAGTTGCATGCTACCTGTCTTTGTAAACTCACCATGCCTACTTGCGATCCCTCAGCCATTACTTTGGTGCAACAATAACATATTCAGTCTGAGGCCTTCGATTCTTTCCTGAATGTTCGACTTCATGTTTTCTTCAAGTATATCTTTTACTGCTTTTTCCTCTTCTGTAAGTTCTGTTATCCTGTTGGTGGGCCTCACTCTCCTTTTCTACACATACCTTATTCTTTTCCATTGTTTGCTGGTGTTGTCTTACATATTTATATTACATTATGATGAACACACGTAAATGAATGGCATAATTCACTCAAATACAGAAATTACGTGGACATCACAAGATTTTACATGTACAGATTTTTAAAACTATTCCCACAATTCTATGACAATTAGTACATGAATTGAGTAATAAAACCACAGTACAGTGAAGACACTGAAATATTCAGTCACCACTAAGATTCCCTTCCTGTCATCTCTCCCTTCACTAACCCCTAAGAACTATGCATATTTGTCATTTCTAGACTATCATGTAAAAGGAACCACACATATGTAAATTCTTTAGAATGCTTTTCTTTCACTTAGCACAATGCCTTTACTATTCCACCAAACGTCCATCATTAACTTAGACCCTTTCATTCACTGAATTTCACAGTGTCGACTGGGAAGCACAGCTCATTCAACATTAGCCGGCTGATGGGTATGTGTTTGTTGTCAGTGTTGGGCTCTCGTGAGTAAAGCTGCTGTAAACATTCATGTAGATGCTTCATGTGAATGTAAATTTTCATTTCTCTGGGATAAAAGCCAAGTGCTGCAGCTCCCAGGGTACGTGGAGGCTGAGCACTTGAGATTCTATAAAATTGTGAGACTTTTGCAGACTGGCTCTCACACTCTGCATCTCTCCAGCAACATCTTAATCTTCTTTGTCACCAAGCTGCCTTGACTTTCTACTGTTGCTGATGATTCTTTCAGCCGTTCTCACACGTGGACGTCGAGAAGCCTTTACGCTGTCCTCTCCCATCCTGGCTGATCTGTGGATTTCTGGATTGCCTTTCTGTCACCGAGACTAAATGCTGGAATAAAGCAACTTAAGGAGAAACGGTTTACTCGGAATCACACCGATGGAGGTTTCTGTCCATGGCCTCCTGGCTCCTGTTGTCTTTGTGCCTGGCATGCACATCAGTCACGCCAGAAGCAGATGACAGAGAAGTACAGTCACTTAGAGAGACTAAGGAACAAAGAGAGCTCATGGGCCAGTGTGCCACTTCCCTCACAGACTTGCCTCCGCTGACCGAAGCTTTGTCAGCGAATTCTCAGGTAAAAGATCCTACCACTTCCCAGACACTGACACAAGTAGAGTGCCAGCCTTTGGGGACCCTTGGAACTGAACCATAGCTGTTTTTCAAGTGCACCTGTTTTTCTTCTGACCGTATCCATTTCACATTTCAGCATTTTCACTGTGTTTTTCTTCAAATTACTGTATTTCTCATACTAAATGTTTCTTGCTAGCTCCTCTCCGTAGTGCCTAGCTCCTTCTGTGTTGCATTGGCCAACATTTAATGCTTGTGGCTCATTTTTCAAACCATTCCTCCTCAAGCGGTAGAGCCGCAGCCTGTCCCATCATCGATAATGCCAGCAGCTGTCTCTTGCGCTTGCCTCTGAGTTCATACTGACCCAGCTACTGTGTCTGGGGAAATCTCAGTCGAAAGCCTTGGCTTAGTGGCTGCAGGACATTAAGAAGAAAGAGATTGCATCCATTGCACTCCATCCATGTGCAATTGATAACCAATGCCTCTTCCTTCACTGGGCTCTGTGACGAGCTACTGTTCTCTCAGATGGCCCTTGTTACCTTTACCTGAAGCACTGCTGGAGCTCAGGCTTCCCACATTTATTTTTATTGCAGACCAAACAACTATAAATGGTTATAACTGCCTGATACCATCCAATCCGGCCCAGTTTCAAACTCGTGTTCCCTTCCTCTGTCTCTTGGAAAGTCTGGACAGCAATGCCCTAGCCGTCTCCTGGAATGGTCCCAGTACCTCTTCCCGAAATAGTTCCAATTCTTGTTTATTCCTCCTATCTATCACCCCTTTGATTCTCAGTTTAACCATCACCTCCTCAGGCTGGAACTCCAGCATCAACAGAATTCACCTGCTGAAGGCTTTGCCCTGGCTGCTGTTTGTCCTCTACTGCATACTGTAACTCCTTCCTTCTGGTCCTCTCCAGACCCCCATTAGAGACTCTGCCAGTACTGAAACTTCCCAAATGCTGCTTCCTGTCTTTCCATCGCTCTCTGGGCCCTGATCTCTTCTACTTTCTGTCAGCCCCCACCGGGCTGCTCCCGCTACCCGGACTCATCACACATCACACTGAGAATCTCCTTGCACTTCACTCCCTTGCTCTTCTGCTTATCGACAGATAATTCCCCTGCCAACTCCGCCTTTCTAGGCCTCCATGTCGCCCTGTGACGGAAGCAGAGAGGAAGGCCTCAGAAGTCATCAACTTCCATTGAAATGCAAGATCGCCATGCTCAAATGAGCACTGTATATTGTCCTGTTCTACTTGACCTTTCACCCTTCTTCCAAATAATGACCTCATACCTTATGTCTCCCTGACAACCTCCCACACCCCTTCCTACCCACGTCCTCGATTACTGACCTTGACCACAAGAGTTCTTGAAGAAAGCACCTAGCAGCAGGAAATACTCTGTCCTACTATGAAATGAGGTAATTTGCATAGAACCACCAGGCACAGGGCCCGCCATAGGAAAACCACTAAGTACATGGTAGCTTTTATTGCTACCATTACCATTACCTCGCCAGTGCCAAATACAAATCAGTTTGCCTTCCACCACCCTCCTCTTGCAGCAACACAGGTGGTCAAATCCTGGCAATGTGATGAACCCCACCTGTCGCTCGCCTCCCTGAGGTGCAGACTGGGCACACAGGAAGTTTGTGCTGTGTTGAAAGGATGCCTTGATTCCTGCAGCATGCCTGCAAGTACCCCGGTGGTCTTAAGTAAGGACTCCTGGGAGGGCTAAGCTAGTGAACACGTTAGCACTGCAAGGGACAGAGGGGACAAAGTTCCCTACGAGAGGACAGTCAGAAATGAGGCCGGAAACAGCCGACACCAAGATTGACTCGTGAGCAAGCCGAAACTGAAGTCAGCCGAGCTCTGGACCTTCTCCTATTGTTCCCATTAACAAGATCACCTAGAGACAACCCCCCAAATGGCTCCTCTGCATCCCACACAGCTGGTGCTGAAGTTTGAGGCATGGTGTTTTCATGCTCTTTCTACGTGTTGTCTAACTTAATTTTCCTTCAATTAATTTATGCAGCATTTGCAATAGAATTCACCTCTAGTGTCTCCATCTATTTAGAAAGGAATGTCTACACCCAGTTACACTGTGAACACCTGTCTGGTATGTACACTCAAAGCCACCCTAAACTGGAAGAGTGGCCATTCCCACAGCTGCCAGTATTCTAGCAGGCTTCCTACCTCAGGGAGATGCTTCTGCTACATAGAAACATACACCTTTGGTACGATCCCTGCATTTTTGCACACTGGGGGATAGGAAGGATATTGTAGGGAGCCCACTCTTAGTTTTGACAGCAAATATACTTTATAGTATGAGTATGGATATTTAAATTCAAAGTAGTATTAATTGAGGATTAAAACTTTATTATTTAGAAGCCAAACTGGTGATTTTTTTTTGATGCAAACCAGTTGATAGTATTTCTCCAGAAGATACTTAAGTTCAAAACAGGAATGTCTGTGGGTTGTTAGATAAGCACAGGACAATTTGGGCCACCCCAATTCTCTGTCATAAACTGGAAACAGTCCTTTGTTGGTGTGTCACTGAAGTAAGTGAATTCTCGCCGTAGGGTTTATCATCACAAGCAAAACCAGCAGCTCTCAAGAGGTCAGCAGGTCTTTAAGGGCTGGGCTTCCTGGGAACAGCTGTCGGGACTTAGCTAGTAGACCATGCTACACTTTCTAAACATCCCCGTGTGTCCCTGCTTTCACGTCTGCAGAAATTCTTCCAGATTGCTGTGAGATCCAAGGGAAACGCTAAGTACAAACTGAGGCCTTGCTCACTCCATCTGTAGCAGTTTTCTTGGGACACGATCAGTAAATCAGACTCACGAATAACTTATTTCTAGTTTCTGTAACGATTATGACATAATAGGGGTGAGGTTGAAGTGAAATCAATTACAGAGTACTGATTGGTATTGTAACAATGGAGTTTTAATTAGAGTCACTTTCATTACAGCAAATAAGCCCATGATCCTTCTGCTCATCTATAAAACATTTTAAATTTGAATTTTAGTTTGGACAAAGCTCAATATCTGAATATCACTTAGGATCAGATTAATGAAATCATAAAACAGAAGATTATGAGGGACTAAAATTCTCCAGCACATTTTTCTCTCCCTCAAATCTTAAATAAAATTAAATAGAAACATTTGCTATAGCATCTAGCTGGATGACTCTGCAAGATTTATTAAACCTTTAATAATCTTAAAACTAAAAGATCTTTGTAGCTCATGACAGTCAATGCACTCAGTCCAGAATGCTGACTGGAGATGAAGTGGACAAGTTCAGATAATATGCTCAATACATAAGAACTTTTATTGCATCACTTGCATTATTTGTTAAAATAAATGTCAAAGACATTACAGATAGTGTAAACCCTGCATTTAGATCCAAAGATGCAGGGAAAGAAGTATGTCATATTAACTGCCACCAGCATGGAAACAAACATGGATTTATGGACAACATGTAACTCCTGACTCGTGTAAGGACCCTCCAGTCAGTTATTGACAAGGGAACCCAGACCAGAAAGAATCCCCTAAAAGCTCCCATGTTGATGCCTTGTTCCGTAGTTCATGATTTTATCAGGGAGCAGCAGTTTAAGAGATGGAGTGTGGTTGGAAGACTCCTATCACAAAGGGACCCACCCATGGAGGTGGTGATGGACTCCAGGCCTTCCTCTTTCTTTATTTCCTCTCTCTCATGAGGTTGTCAGCTCCCAAAAAATGTATTCCTACCATGATATGCTGCCCTAATATAAGCCCCAAAGCAATGGGTCTATCTGGCTACTAACAGACACCTCTAAAATGGTGCACCAGGAAAACTTCTATTTGTATAAGCTGATCATCTCAGATATTTTATTGAAGTTGTGAAAATCTAACAGAAAACATTTCTGGAGCATCAGAGGGCTGACATCCCACCCACACTGGTCAACAAAAGGATATTTGAAGGCAGATGAAAAGAAAAATCATCTTCAAGGTCAAAGATGAACATGACTGGGCTATTAATGGCCAAGCTCATGCTCCTCTCTTGAGGTAGTGGGAAAAATAAGCATACATTTCAGTCAGGATCAGTTACATGACCAAAAAAGACAGGGGCTTGCATGTTGCCTTACATACAACTACTAGAGAAAATATCACCTACTGCCAATCAGACTATCTACAAGTGCGAACCTTGGATTGCAATGTAAGGTACTCGGTATCCTGACTCTGAGGAGGCTCCAGATTCATATCTGCCTGTGCCCAGAATGCCACATAAGCCAGGAGAGTGAGAAAATACCCTCTTACACGTTCTGTGTATTTGTCAATGATCTGGGACTCCCCATTTACTGTCTAATTATAAAATGTCTCACTACCCGATTCATCTCTCTTTTTAGTATTCACGAGCTGCCTTTGAGTCAGAGAAATGAGATTTTCCTTATTCAAAATCCACATCAGGAAAAAAAATCCCTTTTTGAAAGTCAACTTTGCTACTCTGATGTTTGGAAGGTGGGAATCCCCACAGTGTTCCCCGTGGTAAGATGATAGAGACTGTGAGCTCAGCCATATTAAGGTCAGATAGAGAGTAGCCACTGGAATAAGGAAGCATGGGGAGCGAAGCCTTGGTGGGCAGTAGACAGGCTTTCCTAGCTCCAAAGCTTCACAAGCTTCGACCTGATGGGCAACCAGTGCGGACTGGGTGTGGCAAACCTCGCTGTGCAAGGTTTTGGACTCTCATGTGCACGAGCAGTCCCTGCATCTCCTTATCTTTAGTCTCTCCTCCAGTAGTTCTTAGGGGAGAGGAAACCAGTAAATTCTCTCAGGTCCTCAGGTCTAATCTGGGAGATAGTTGGGCAGTGAGCGTGCATTGCGAAGCAGATACAGAATTGGAAACATACCTGCTTTCTATGTTCATAAGTCAAAGTGTCTAGCAGATATGGCGCGTTACCCTACTGTAAACTACATGTGTGCTTTTCAGGACACACTGTTCTGATTTTCAACTGCTGTTGCCTGGATTTCATTGACCAAGCAGTTTTTCTGGACCACTAAGGGTTGGGCACTGAACTATTGCCACCTGGGTGTAGCCTCAATGACTGAGGAAATTGTGTACAAATACTACAGCCTCTCTCCCAGGGCTGGAATAGCTCTGTACACATTTTCAACACCATTTTGCCAACTTTCCAAGTGGCATTATCCTTGTTCCTCATAGGCTGCTGGACAGTGTGCTGTTTCTGGGCATCCTTCTTTCTGTGTCTACCCAAACAGGAGTTTCTTGGAACTAACTTTCAAACAAATGCTTGCCTCTGGGGCAACTGAGACTAACTCAAAACTATGACCCTGTGTCTTTCTTCATGGCTTTTTAATGCCACAAACACGACATATTAGCTCATGTCTCAGCAACACTTCTATGCTTCTTATATACGATCCTTTAATTTTTATTTGTTTTATAAATAGAAAAAATCTAATATGCACAATACATAGTGTGTGCCTGTGTGCACGTGTCCTTAAGTAACTCAGCACCATGTCCATTGAAAATAAAACATATATAAGCATGAATTTTGCCCTTATTTTCAATTTGAAAGGAGAATCATTCTTTAGAAGTGTCTTATGGTTTAGCTCTGTGCATTGCTTTGAAGATAGATGGAGCCATGTGTAGTTTGTGACTGGAGACTCCCATCTATTTTGCTTCTGATTGGACAAGAGCGCAGTTGTGAACACTGAACAAGGCCATGCACTGATGTTCCTGACTAGGTATTCTAGTGGGCACCACACTCCACTCATCTCTAGCCCCCCACTGCTGGCATCTTCAGTGCAGCCCTGAGGTCAGGGGAATGAATCCTCCCATCTTGGGCCCCGCTAATTTGATCTTAATTTAAAGCCATTACTAGGCCCAGTTATCAGAAAACTTTTAAAGTACATTTGAAACAGGTTGAGTATTTAAAATCGTTTCTCATTTCCCTGATTTTCGTGAAGTCTAAGTACAAATCAAGTGTTTCAGAAGAAAAGTAGCATGTAAGCCTCAGAGTAATGTGCTGAAATATAAAACATCCACAGAAGTTGAAGGCCAAGTATTTCAAAAATGATATTTAGATATTTGAAATAAATTTCTTTTTCTGAGTAGATACTGAAGTGAATTCCGAATATTGTGGACTGCATAAACCACATTCAATGTAATGTTTCCTGTTTCTCTCTTCCTCTATGACAAACTCAGCATGCCTTGCTGCCTTTGGGAAGTATTGATCAATACTCAAGAAGCGTATTTTCCAGCCTAGTGGGCACAGTTACTGCTGTGCAAAAGGGTCACGACAAGAAAGCCACCCTGTCTTCTTAAGGGGTTGACATCTTAAAGCAACTGTCACAGGTTTGGCAAGGGTATTGAAGCGCAGTGAGAGACAAAGGCCACACCACCTTCGCAGGTACACAGCTACGCCTTGTGAGAGTAAATTACTGATGTCCGTGCAAGTGACAGAAAGCAACTGAAGAAACACTCCAGCCTCTAAGAGGCACAGCCTACAAGCATGCATCAGCCCTGAAGGCATAGGGAGCACTCTGCTCCAGTCAGCGTTTTGGGATGAGAATGAATGACAGAATTGGGAATTAGGTGCTGGGAGGGGGTTTGTCTATGATCTAAACTACTGACTTGTTGGACAGAGAGGGAAACAGAGCCTTGTCTATCCTGGTGGCCAGCTCAAGGTTAGGCCTTCTTTGTTCTCCATCAGCAAAAGAAGAGAAGAAACATTAGTTCTGGGCCACTTTTGATACTGCTATAATCAAAGCCCCCAGCTTTCTGTACCCTTAAAACTTACGTTTTTACACCCTTTACCCATGCACCCACCACCAATTCTCCTCCACAGCTTCCTATGTGTTTGCTTCCACACTTCTGAATAATTTGACTAGCATTCCTTAACCTGTAACTTTTTATTTTAAATTTTATTATTAAAAACTATTGCAAGTGGAAAAAAAATACAGATGGAAATAAGTCAGATGGAAAGACTGCGCAACTCCACGAAATCCTATGCAGGTGGAATCCTATGCAGGTGGAATCTTATGCAGTGGAATATTATGCAGTGGAATCCCATGCAGGTGGAATGCTATGCAGATGGAATCCTATGCAGATGGAATCCTATGCAGGTGGAATCCTATGCAGGTGGAATCCTATGCAGGTGGAATCTTATGCAGTGGAATCTTACGCAGTGGAATCCCATGCAGGTGGAATCCTATGCAGGTGGAATCCTATGCAGGTGGAATCTTATGCAGNGATGGAATCCTATGCAGATGGAATCCTATGCAGGTGGAATCCTATGCAGGTGGAGCAGCCATCAGGTGGGAACCATGGAACTTCAGGCTGGATTTTACATCTGACTTTAAACTTTCTACTGACAAAATGCTACCATGAATAAAGTCTTGATGATGCTCATGTCTGCTATCCTCAGCTTCTTTCTCACACCTCACGGGATGAATCAGCATTAATTCAATGCAAATACTGTTCATGAAGGTGTCAGGTGACATACGACATATGGCTACCCATTCTCTGTTTCTCCTGGAGCTGATAACTGCATCAGTTTTTCATTTGCCTGGCTTTCAATATGTTCAATCAATACTTTTTCTATTTTCTTCAAACACACTGCCTGCATTTTCAGACTTTTTCTTTTTTTTTTTTTTCTGGGACAAGTCCCTTCTGAATCTCACTGCCATTTAGCTTTTGCATGGTTTTACTTCCCCCAAGCTCAGGCAGGGCATAGCTATCATTTAGGGGCTTATCTTACATAGAGAGGATATTTTACTCTTACAAAAAAACTTTAAACTGTGCTTTATTAATATCTCATAGGCATGCATCAAATGCCAGTATTACAGCAATGGTAATACCACAAATACCCAATGATTCCAGATCAAGTATGAATTTGTTTTTTGTATCAGTCACATTTCTGCTGCTGTGATAAAATGCCGTGGCCCAAAGTAGCTTCCAGAAGAACTGATTTTGGTTTATGATTTCAAAGGGCCAGACAGCCACATTGGTGGGCAAGATATAACAGCAGGGGCAGGAAGCTAAGAGAGCACATTTCAACCACACACAGGAAGCAGGGAGCACAAGAAGAGAGGGGGTGAGGCTCTCAAAGCCCGCCCCTAGTGACATACTTCCTCCAGCAAGGCTCCACCTCCTTAAAGTGCCATAGCCTCACAAACAGTGCCACAGTCTGGAGACCCAGTGTTCAAATGCCAATGGGGGACATTTCTCATTCAAACCAAAACAGTAGTCTTTCTAAATATTTGAAATAAGCAAAAGAGTCCTTACTTATAACATTTTGCAACGTTTGGGATGCCTGTCTGGCAAGTGCTGCCACATGCTGTAGTGGTTTACCCTTATTATAGGAAGCTAAAGCCTGATTCTTCTAAGGTGGTATAGGGATAGATATACATGTCTTAGTATGCAAGACATTTCCCTGACAGTTCTGTTAATTAATAACTAACTCAATATTGTGGGGAAATTTGGGTTGTGCAATCTTTATACCAAGGCCATGTAAGTTGAACCAGAATCTGAAGTCAAGGACTACAGTGTTGTTGTTATTGTAATTTCTTTTTGGCTTATGCCCAGCCAAAGAAAATCCCAATGCTAAGCAGACCTCAGCAGAGGTTTCAGATGTGCATAGAACTAGGAAGAGCTGCTGTGGATCAGAGGAGAGAATTTTTCTAGGGTCAGTCGGAAAATGGCTGCTGAGTCCACACTCCGCAGTTTGTGTGGAGAGGAAGCTGAAGCCTGGAACAGGGTCCAAGACCAGGGGAGGGTGGGCTGCTGCCTGCAGGTAGCTTAAACACAGCCAGAGTAACGGAAGCCATAGATTCCTAACAGATAANATTATCATATTGCGGATAGAGGCTACCATTTGTACAAATTACACTTCCTGGAGAGGATGGAAGTAATTTACAATAGTCAATCAATAATTCTAATCCTCGGACATGTATCTTTGTAATATTACAACAATGGAACATGTAAATCAAAGCACTGAGTTATAGGCCTTTTATCTTAAACACATGAAACAACTCTTAATGATTTATTAAATGTTTATATTCTGACAGTTCCTTATGTGAGCTGGGGCACCTGCTGACAGGTATACTGGTTCTAGAAGTCTTAACCAGACATGGGACCCTGCTCAGGAAGGAAGAGCAGTTTTGGTTTGTTCAGAGAGAGGTTCGTTCCTCTGAAGTCCCTCACTGACTATCTGTGTGGAAATCAAGGATGGACAGAAACCAGAGGGGGAGATTCCTTCCTTCTTCCTCTGGGCCATTTTGGCACCTATCTGAGTGTTCTAGATTAGAGACAGATTTCCATGCAACATGGGTTCTTTTCCTTTCTCTCCATGGTGCTGGGGATCAAACTCAGGGGTTCAGGCTCTACCGTTGCGCGACAGCCCCGGCTTCAGAAAATTCTCTTGTGTATTGTTGTCTCAGAACTTGTGATCCTTTCACTCACACGTCCACCCTGGACAGACCCAAGAGCTAAAGTCTTTCTTGTGTCAGCTGAAGGATTTCTGGAAGTCGCCCTCCAGGGCAAGGTAGTGTGTTTATTTTCTGGTACTAATCTCTTCCATTTGCTGGTTCTAGGAACCAGCACTGCCTTCTCTTTTGTGAGTAGCCGTGAAAACAACACAACAATTGCTTTCTTTAACTCAGTGATTTTCACTTGAAAAAATATTTCACGAATATTAATTTCTAAAAGTTCTCCAGGTTAACAAATTAAAATCATAAAAGTTCATAAAAGTTCCTCACTAGAAATAGACAATGAGGTGTATGAGGACTTTAGCCTTTAATGATTCGGATTAAGGCGAAAGGTGGCCTCTCTTACAGAGGGGCCTATGTGGGTTGTTGAAGAGCATATAAAATTTCTTTCCAAATCTGAAAAAAATATATGCAGACTGAAATTTGAGAAGAAGAATAACTTATGTAGAAATAATTCTATTTATAAATACAGAGAATAGGAAAAACATGCTTGATCTCTTTCCCAGTAATATTACAGAATAATTATTCAAAATTCAGAAAAAGTAGAATCAAGCTAATAATCTCATCTTTATTTCAAATTCCAATCAGTCATTCAAGAACTGAAATTCTTAAAATAATACAAATTCCTTTGGAAAATCGACGGTTCCACGACCCCTCCTTCTTCAGGTAGGAAGGCATGTCATTGGTACCATCTGGGAAACGCTTTAAGTTCTCTCTTTCTCTGTCACTGAAGGATGAACTCATGGGCCCCCTTGCATTCCCTCACTTAGGGTTCCAGGAAAGCTGGCAGGTTTTCCGATACCTGCTCCTCAGACCAGCATCTCTGTCAGAAAATACAGATGTCCATCACAGGCTGGGATTGTCATGTGAGGAGATCCCAAAGTCCCGAGGCTTACTTTGGGGTGGTGCTCAGGAGCCAAAGGAAGTGTGTGGGGGGGGTTGTTGGTTTGTCTGAGGCAGGGTTTCTCTATGTAGCCATGGCTGGCTTGGGACTCACTATGTTGACTAGGCTGGCTCAGAACTCACTATGAGGCCCTGGCTGGCTTGGGACTCACTATGTAGACCAGGATGGCTTAGCATTCACTATGTAGACTACACTGGCCTTGAACTCACTATGTATACCAAGCTGGACTTGTACTCACAGAGATCCACAAACCTCTACCTCCAAAATGCTGGGATTAAAGATATGTGCCACCACGCAGGGCTACAGTGTGGTTTTTAAAGTGACTAAATTTACTACTTGCTGTGTGTGCACACATGAAAAAGGGATCCCTCAGGGACCATCTGAAGCTGTCAAGGGGAGGAGTCGGCACAGGCTGTTGTGAGCCACCCATGTAGTTGCTGAGAACTGAACTCTGCCCCTCTGTAAGAGAGGCCGGTGCTCTTACCCTTGAACTATCTGTCCAGCCCCTGAAGCGTGGTCTTACTGGGCCTTACTGCTCTTGTTGCTGTGGGAAGAGGTCCACAGATGGGAAGACAGAGCCAAGGACTCCACAGATGGCTGCATCAAGCAAACCTACGCCACTATTATTACCTCACTGTCATAGAGGTTCAGGGTGTGAAACAACAGTAATCAAGGGGCAGGCAGGGCAGTGTTTCTCTATGAGGTTCTGAAGGAGATGGTTCTCTTGGCTTTTCCAGCTCCCAGATGTGGCCTACATACCTTGGTTTGAAGCTTACATCACTGTGATCCCCTCTCTCTGGCTCCCCCTTTTATATGAATTCTTATAATTACAAGGTCATCTCAAAATTCTAACTTCACCATATCTGTGAGATTTCTTTGACCATGGAAACTGCCTTGTCTATAGGCAAGACTGTTCTGGCCTTAGTCAAGGGTGGGGAAAATCTTATAGGAGTGAGCACAGTCTTCTGGATCCTCCCCGGCCACCGTGAAGTCCCCTCATTTCCCCAGTTTTATATATTGTCTTTGTAAGGATGAGAAATTAGGACTAGATATCCCTACAGTCTATTTGAATTGCATAGGCTGACCACAGCTAAGAATTGATTTCAGCAAACGCTTAAGCCATATTCCTCAGTGCTGAGAAGCTGAGTTACTTCCTTGATGCCCTCCCCCTGAAGAGGAGAAAATACCAGCACACCAGCCAGCATTCAGCTCTTGAGCAGAGAATTCTAAGAAAGGCAATGACACACATTGTAACCTTGCCCAGGAAGGACCACAGGCCTGGTCCACCTGGGTACAAATCAAGGCTGCATGTGTGGGTACTGCTGGCATTAACAGTCATGAATTGCCTTTTCAGACCTAAGAATAGTTGCTACCAGCATCTGATGGAGCACGAGCTTCCCAAATAATTGCCTGCTCCATCTCAGTTCCCTCGAGGCGTTCACAGGCACACACACACACACACATGCTTTCTACTCCTCTACAAGAAACCTGCAAAGGCCAAAGCCAAGAGGAAATTCAAGCTCTTTCTTACTTCAAATGAGTCCAGGCAAATCCCGAAGTCAGCTCCGTTCCCTGCATCCCAGGCCAGTGCTCCTCTGCTGAGCTTTCTGCAATATTTGCAAGGGACCCAGAGTGAAAGCTGCAGCCAGATCTCCCCACACCGAGAGAGATGAGGCCGCCCACTGGACAAAGGCCCAAAGGCTGCGAGGGGAGGAGATCCTGGAGATCCTGAGCCACTGTGTGCATGACAGAGAGCATGGGCCTAGGCCCATGGTGAGGGCAGCACCCGAAGAGGCTTATTTATAAAGCATATTGATAGTCACACACACACATACGCACAAGCACACACACACATATACATATACACAAGCACACACACGCACACACACACACAAGCACCTATTGAACTGCCCTAATAATCTGAAGCCAGAGGCTATTATCGAAGGGTGACCTTATTGTGGAGTCTGGCCATACATCAGAAATCACCCTTAAAAGCTATCAAGGCCAACAGTTTTGAGAGCAGTGAAACCCGATGAAAGGTTTCATGCAAGCCCTCCCTGGGAAGAGGCAGGCCATCCCTTGTGAGGCTCAGCAGATGGAGAGCAGAAACGTTTATAATTCAAGGTTGCTCCCTAGCGTTGCAAGAACTCATCAGGATGGAACCATATCTGACCATTCCCGGTTAAGAGGAAGTATAGTGTTGTGTCCCACAGTGGAGAGAAAGCCAGATAATTAGGAATGCTTAAAACACCCTAGCCCTGCTGCCTCACAGCTACACTCGGACCTCACCCCCACAAGGAGATAACCACTGCTTTTGCTACTTCAGAAGGCCAGTGCAGGAACAATTCATGGATGTCAGAATCACCCAAGAAATACCCGAAGAGTAAAACCATATTCAAGAAGTGGTTGGAAGTTGGGCAGTGGTGATCTTTAATCGCAGCACTCAGAAGGCAGAGGCAGATGGATCTCTGTGAGTTCGAGGCCAGAGAGTTCAAGGACAGCCTATGTTACACATAGAAGCCCTGTCTTGACCCCCCCAAAAAACACCAAAAAATAAAACAAAAGCAAACAAAACCAGAAAAGAAGTGGTTGGGGAGTCCTTTGTGGACACCAGTAGGGAACAAAAGGGAGGGAAGATACCCAGAGGGAAAAGAGTTTAAACTGGGGGAAGGAGGCAGTGAGAACCTTCCAGAATATGAGAGTGTGAGTGAGATGCACAGAGGCTGGTGGAGGAGGGTCATCTGTCTATGTGTTACTTTCATTGGTTAATAAAGAAA
>LOEQ01000193.1:134003-148651 GCA_001685075.1 Bramus lutescens | reverse complement strand
CCGTGCGGGAGCTGGGCGGGACGAAAAGCAGGCCTGCTCCCTAATTACTACAAGAGGCAATAAGTCTGCATGCTTTACTGCCTTGCAGGGAACCCTATCTGGCCACAGCAGGCATCCCCTTGGAATCCTCTCTCACAAACACCCTGGAAACAGCACGGCACCTCCTGTCATGTGCGGGAGCACGTAACTGTCTACACGGTGCTCCCAGCAACAGGCAAGAGCGCAGGCACAGGCACGCATGTGCGTGAGGTAAGATTTATGCAGGTCCTGCTGCAGCCCAGTTCATGTTTTTGATAAAAGGAGTATAATCTAAACTCTAGAACTGTAGTCTAGAGACTACATATAGAGACTACTATAGAAAATTATAGCGTATCCACAGGGCAGGATTTCACAAACATTGTAAAATAGGCAAAAATATCAGTTCTGTGTGAATGGATATTGAATAATTGCTCCTATTTAAGGTTGAGGGAAAAATAAACAGACAAAAACTAGGTATAAAACTGCCTCCAATGTGCCAACCTTCACTGTAAGAGGAAAGACTGGACTGCTGGTTGTTGCACAGAACGCTAATGTAAAAAATCAAGTCACCCATAACGGACAGGGATGCAGGAATGAGAGGGAAGCACGTGTTCACCATACCTCCCTTGGAATCCCACATCCCCTTACATATCGCTCATTTAAAATTCCCTTAAGAGGCCAGAGAGAAGGCTCAGCAGCAAGAGCTCATACTAGCCTTGTAGATGACCAGCGTTTGGTTCCCAGTGCCCACAACTGGGGGCTCACAGCTGCCTGTAACTCCAGATCCAGGGACCTGCACTTTTCTAGCCTCTGTGGTCACGGGCACACATATGCAGCTCCTCCCCCACCACATAATTAAAAGAAATACTTCAAATGTGCTTTCTGTTGACTGGGTGGCTTCAGACTCCAGAAAAGTTAAAGCCCCTCGCTTGAATGCAGAAAGNGTGTAGCTCTGGTTGAAGCTGACTCAGGAAGTTATCAACATAAAACAAAACTGCTTAATTCAGGTGCGATTCAGGTTCCCATGAGCTTTACTGGGTGGTGGGTTCTGTTATAGAAAGCAAGTCACCCATCTCTGGGGCTGTGTCATGCAGCTTGAGCAGATGTGACTGTGGAGGAGGGCTGTCCTCTAACCAGGGGTCAGATGAGTTCTGGGAGAGGACTGACCACCCTGGCCTGCAGAGGGATGCTCTGCTGAGTCAGGGTGACTGTATGCGGATGGCAAGGCCAGGGTCCTATTCTCTGACATGACAGCCTTCATCCGTGAGGCTCTGCTGTCAGCTTTGTTCACAGGGTTTGTGTCAGGTAGATCTCTTTGTTTCCCCAGCTCATGGGATCCAGGATCCAGAATACACAGAGCGAGCACTGCCAAGTCAGCTTCTGAAAATAGCTTCACACTTGTGAGCGATAAATAGCAACCTGTAACTAGAGTTCCCGCTCAGCGACAGATCCACCTCAGCTTGCAGACCAGTGACTGCCACTGCCACGGAACCCACTTCCTGNTGAGAGCAATAGCTTTCACCAGTAATAGCCATAGAGTTAGCAACAGTCATCTGGTCCCCTTGGCAGTGTTCAGAAACCTTGGCCCTCCAGGAAAGAACAGTGAGAAGGCATTCTCTTTCACCAACAGACAAGGCATCACAATCCCTGCAGCCTGCCCTGGGAGAGAGGTATGTGGCTGTTCTAACGAGCAGATCCAAGGCCCCAGAAGACACAGACCCACCCAGACCTGTTGTGATCCCTGGCACTAAACACTGTCATAATGAAGCTGTAGGGTGTGGTGGCGAAAAGCCAGTATGAGTAAAATGCCTTGCTTGTGTTTGATCCTGCTCTGGTTTTGTTACCCTGAGCCTTTAGGAGTCTCGCCTTAGGATATTTTATTTCTGCCATTTCATATTTGAACAAAATGCATAATCTATGATAAACATTAATGGAATGGTCACGTGTGAACACACAATCCAGTCCACCAATGAGAGAGATCATCTCTCTGCAGTTGCTCTGCCCTCACTAGCCCGCAGAGGTAGCTACTGTGAATCTTGCTCACCTTTGCCTGTCTTCTAAATAGATGGGCTGTGATGAAAAGTGCATCCCTGGGTCTAGACTGTGGTGCTTGTGTCTCATGCCTCTCACTTAAGGCCCCTTTGTTTGCATGCATCCTCTCTCTCCTGTTTTCTGTTGCTTTGCAGATCATGATGAATTTGTTCCTAGATCTTCCCTGTGGAAACTGTTCTCTCCTGTACACTTGGACCATGGATATTTTCTTTATCTTATGAATGTAGGATTTCTTCCCTGGTTACAAGGTTTTTAAAATTGCATCTACTCATTTTGTGTGCATGCCTGTGCAGCTGTGTTTGTGTGCATGCCTGTGCAGATATGTTTGTGTGCATGCCTGTGCAGATGTGTTTGTGTGCATGCCTGTGCAGATACGTGTTTGTGTGCATGCCTGTGCAGATGTGTGTTTGTGTGCATGCCATGGCAAGTGTGTGGTGGTCTGAGGACAACTTGTGAGAGTCAGCTCTCCCTGTCCACCATGGGGGTCTGCTGTGTGATCCCCTATGTATTCTGTGAATACCATTGGTTAATAAAGAATCTGTTTTCAGCCTATTGCAGCACAGAATAGAGCAAGGTGGGAATTTCAAGCTGATAGAGGAGGAGAGAGTAGGTGGAGTCAAAGAGATGCCATGTAGCTGCTGTAGGAGACACACTTCATAGGAACCTTGCCGGTAGGCCATGACCTCATGGTGATGCACAGATTGGTGGAGATGGGTTATTTTAAGATATAAGAGCTAGCTAGAAATATACTTAAGCTATTGGCCAAACAGTGTTGCAATTAATCTAGTTTCTGTGTGATTATTTCTGGTTTGGGCAGCCGGGAAATGAATGAGTGGCCTTGCCAACATGAATCCCAGGTACTGATCCCAGACTTTGTGGCAGTCTTTATGGGCTGAGCCATCGCAGTGGCCTCAGTTATAACTTTTTATCCTGAAAAATTTGTAGAACTCAGACTAGAAGTGTTGTTTTTCCCCATGGAATCATTGTGTTCTCAGAAAGACATTGGTCTGCCAGTATATTTGAAATATACCAAGTTACCATGCTCACAATGGACTAACTACTCTCTCAGAACATGAAAAGAAAATAAAACAAAGTTTTCACTTATAAATCAAAGGAGTAGACACCGATGTCCAGATGTGTACAATGCTTCTTTTGATTCCAAAACTTTGACTTTGTTCTTGTGTTACTCTACCCTCAAAACCAATGAACTAGGAGTTTCTAATTTCCTCTTTACTAGCCAAATGTGTACTTGCCTAAAATCATTATTTAATTATTTTTTATTAATTAAAAATTTTAATTTATTTTACATCTCACCCACAGTTTCCCCTCCTCTCCTCCCATACCCCCATCCAGTCCTCCTCTGTTCAGAAAGGGACATCAAAAAAGCATGGTACATCAAGTTGAGGTAGAACCAAGCTCCTCTCCCGGTGTTAAAGCTCTGGGAGAGGCAACCAAGCAGAGAGAATAGGTTCCCAAAAGCCAGCTCAAGCACTGGGGACAGGTCCTGATCCCACTGCTAGGAGCCCCTAAAACAGACCAAGCCACACAACTGTCACACACATGCCCTCGGAGGGCCTGGGTTGATCTCATGTAGGCTCCCTAGCTGTTGGTCCAGAGTCTGTGAGCTCCCACGAGTTCAGGTCAGTTGTCTCTGTGGGTTCACCAATCATGACCTTGACCACCCTGGCTCATACTATCCCTCCTCCCTGTCTTCAACAGGATGCCCTGAGCTTGGCTCAGTGTTTGACTATGGATCTCTGCATCTGCTTCCATTTTAATATAGGTTTTGTTTGGATTAGTCAAAGCAATTTTATTTGGATAAATGCTAAATGCTAACCCCTTGAGAGGCTCATTTGAAAGTCTTTCTTTTCCTCTTCCTTTTCTAATTTGCTGGGACCACAAATAGCAACCCATGTAAATATGTAGGATATATTTAGAATGACCGTATAGAATCCCTTCAGTTGAGCTTTTCAGGATGCACAGTGTAATAAATACTAAAGGAATGCCTCACGTGGTGGTAATTTGTCTGTAGCCTTTAATATTGCTACCCAGGCAAAGAATTAAACAGATCATCCCGGCTTCGTTTATTCCTCAGTAATTATGCTAAGTAGATGTGTGAGGTGCAGACTCAGCCCATGAAGGCACAAGTCATGTGTTTCCCACATCTGTGTCCATGAAGCTCATGCTGTTTAAAACCTTCAAAACCAGCTATCCTGCTTATGCCAATACTTGGACAAAGCCAGTACACCTTTGAGAATCTATTTAAGAAAAAAAAATCTCACAATGAACTGAATTCCGTGCTATGCAATCAAAACTGACTCTGCAAGCATCTGTCCTCGACTTTCCCCTGCATGTTGTGTAGTGTAGACGAACCCCCTTTGGGGACCATTTCAAACTGCTCATATTTTGCCAGTTGTGGCTCATGATTTCAATGTGCTCTCCTTGGTTCTCAGTCTCTCACACCTCCTCTTCAGCCATTCGTAGAGGTGTGCATTTCCCACTACTTAGCTGTAAAAGAAGATAAAGACAAAACCTATTTTGAGCTCGTTTGTTTTCTAGCTTATTTTTTTATAGTTTTCCATTGATTGTTTTTCTGCCTTTCACAGAGCAGACTTCCTACCCAGTTTTATAACAAGATCCAAATGTACAGAGTTGATGTTTGTGTTAGAAAGAAGCTCAGGAGTTGGTGCCCTCTGTGGAGGAAGGAAGCAGAGATGGAGGAGATGATGGGTCCTAATCTGATGAGTTTCAATTAAGACAGGCTCTTCAAAAGTCAGGAGGGTTTTTTTTTTGGTTTTTTTTTTTGGTTGTTGTTTTTATTTTCTTTCCTCGAGACAAGGTTTCTCTGTGCCATAGCCCTGGGTGTCCTGGAACTCTGTAGACCAGGCTAGGCTCAAATTCATAGAGATCCACTTGCCTCTGCCTCCCCAGTGCTGAGATTAAAGGAATGTGCCACCACACCCACCTAAAATCAGGAGTTTTTAATGGCATAGAATCAAATTTAAAGAATTATGTTAATAATTTAAACTGGTCCTGATTTTATAAAATAATATTTATTCATGATGTTGTTAAAGGGGTTTTAATCAGTGTATGATGCAGCCTTATGCACTTTTCGTTGTTAAATTTGCTCATTTCCTACCAACATATTTTTGTTTGTGTTTCTATATGTCAGATTTGTAATAATGAGCAACATATCAACTAAAACTTTTTCGTGGTTAGAGTTTCCATTTTAGGTAGTGGAAATACAGTATCATGGTTCTGATTCCTTTCATACAGATAATTAGGCAGTCAAAGCAAACTTATTTAAAGAGATAGAATTTTGAGCATCAAAAATATTTGTTGGCCAGGGGTTTCCCTGCCTGTCTCTCCCTTCCTTCCTTCCTTCCTTCCTTCCTTCCTTCCTTCCTTCCTTCNNNNTCCTTCCTTCCTTCCTTCCTTCCTTCCTTCCTTCCTTCCTTCCTTCCTTCCATAGACAGAGGAGTGTGTACATAGCTTGTTGATGGTGAAGCGCTTACCAGATCATGCTATCTGACTCCCATCAACAGTCTCTCATCCTAAGAACAGATCTATGAGGTCAACTGCTATCCATCTGCCTCACTTACCCCTTCTCAGTCTCAAGCTGTGGCACACTAAACCACTAAGAGCTTCGGTCCAAACCATGTGGTTGTATAAACATGCTATTTCTGTCTTATGAAAACATATCTCCCATGAGTTATTCAATATATTCCTCCCATCAGAGGATGTACCTCCTTCCTGGGATTGCACTGAACATGGTTCTATTTTAGTCTAACCCCTCCTGACAAACTTAAGCTTTTTATGCTGGCGTGCTGCAAGCCCCAGGAATACAACTGCAGCTTTAACAGGGTGTGCAACTATTAAGCAAGGTAGAGGAAGTTGGATTGTGGTGGGGATAAACCAAGGCAAGGCTAAGAGGGGATGTGATCCTGTTTCAGCCCTGTTGCCCTGGACAGGTTCCCTGACTTCACTGGCCCACCATTTTCTCAATAGCAAAGTCAGCTTTAATGATCTCAGGGGTGTTCTTAGGTGTTATGCACTGTTATACTCAGTAGGAGAGCTTCCACACTATGAAGAAACATTGCCTGCAGTAGTCACTCTACACTTGGTGCCCTATAGCCCTGGCTAGCTTGACCTAGGCAGTGAGAGACACTGTCACCAAAATGTCAGAGCCAGGATAAAGCTCAGTAGCAGAGCACTTGTCTAGCATGTCCTTAGCTCTGGGCTCAATCCCTACCACTGCCCCCCCACAAATTAGAAGGATGAATAGAGAATTATGTTCATCACCACACTAAATTGACTATAACTGGGAAGATTACAGAATCTCTTTATCATTTGAGGTGCCAACTCAGTGAATGGCTAAGGACTGAATTTTGAGAGGCAAGAACAAGCTATGGGGATATAGACAAGCGGCAAGCCCACAGCGTATTAGCTTCCAACATGGTGCTACTCCTAGGGAAAGCATGGGTACGTGGTGTAACTCTCATAGGAGACAGGAACGAGCCATGGCCACATTTAACTACATACTGCCAGGCCAAGCCACCTGATGAAGTCCTAGGACGGGCGAGGGTCAGGGAATGAGAAGGTGGGAGAAGGGAGGGGACAGCTTCTACTCTCTTGCGTCTCACTTTTCCCATCTCCCTTTTCGACTTTGGTGACCTTTCCACACTGTAATCCCTCATGTTTGCACCCCACTCCATGAATCCGAAAACCCCTGGATGGGGAGGAAGGCCATAGATAAGTCTGTTCATCAAAAGGAATTCCAGGGCTTCATTGTCTCCTGCACCACAGAGAGGGGGGTCCCAAGAGGAGCCCGGGTAGCGGAGGACGACGACTGACTCACACCTCATCCACACTCTGCTTACAGACTGCTTGCTTTTCAGTCCTTCCTGCCTTCCATCTTGGTTTGAGAAGGCCCTGGAACTGGGCCATCAGAGTTCTACCGACCGCTTAGACTTCAGCCTGCAGGCACCAGCCAGAGAGAAAGGCTGGCTCTCACATGAGCAGAAGGAGAGGGTCAAGGAGATTTAGACACAAGCCAGTGTGGATTCCAAGTTCAGTTTCTCAGTTTCTACACACCATGGTAGTGGTTTTGTGCCCCCTTCAATTCCTTTACTCAGCAAGGATCTGCTGATCAATGTGCTGGGCTGGGCTGTTGGCTACAACAGAGAGCAAAATGTGGGTGGTCCCAGTTTCTATGGGGCTTAAAGTTTAATGGGGGTGACAGAAACCAACTCAGATTCTCTAATAGTGAATCTATAATTGAAAACTGTGATAACTAATAAGAAGAAAAATAAAATTCTTCAAGAATGTTCTAAAAACAAGGGCTGGAAATCAGGAAAGGCTTTATAGAAGGTTCCTAACACAGCTCTGAGGCCAAGTAGAAAATGTCTCAGCAGAGGAGGGGTGGGAGGCAGAGGGAGAATGAAGAGGTAGGCAGGTTTAACACCTTGAACTTTAAAGTCAAGTCTATAATTTTCTACTCTCTCTTATTCAAATGTCACTAATAGAATTATGTCTGAAAATGTTCTAAAAATACGTTTGTTGGTGAGAACGCTCTGGTAAGGTCAGAGCCTGAAGATCCAGGCGAGTATGGAGACAGAGTTCTTTTCTTTTTCCTTTCCCTTCCACTCTTTGAGATTGGTTCTCACTGGGCAGCCCAGGCTGACCTCGCATTGATGGTTCCCCTTCTTCAGACCCCCGAGTGTCAGGGTTGCAGGTGGGTGCCATTGCATCCTGTTGTAGAAACAGGATTCTGGTTCGTGACCCTCAGGACCCAAGTGCTGTATCTTGCCACACCTCTTTTTGCGTCTTGTTTCTACAAAATTGTTTCTGCTGGGATAGGCTTCTAAAACGCTATTTTGAGACATGTGGACTTCAGGAGTTACTGCATTTGTAATGTGGCCATTTTCCTGCTTGTTGTTAAAAAAAAAAACCAAAAGTTTTCAATGTTGTTAGCAGAAGAGCCTCAGATCCCTATACTCTGCTTGCCTTTCTCCAGGTCTGACGTACTAATAGATCAATGGTTACAACAGATTAGTCCCTTGAAAAAGAAATCTCAAAGGAAAGACGTGAGCCACGTGTCCACATGTGCGCATGTGTGTGCAGTGGCCAGAGACCAATCTCAGCTGTTGCTCCTTAGCAGCGCCCATCTGTGTATTTAAAACAGGGTGTTTCACTGGGGTCTGGGGTTTGTCAACTAGGCTAGGCTGGCTGGTCAGTGAGCCCAGGAACCTTCCTTTCTCTGACTCCCTTGTCCTGGGATTACAAACACAAGCCACCTGGCTGGCTTTTCATGTGGGTGTTGGAGATCAAACGCAGGTCACCATGTTTGCATGGCAAACAGTACTGATGCAGGAATCTCCTAGGCCTGCATAGGTGAGGGACTTTCAACACACAGCATTATCAAAGGCTCCCTGGTTGTGTTTTGTTTTTAACAAGAACATGGTGTGTTTGGTGAATGTTGGATGGAGTAGGTAGATTAGTAAATCAATAGACAATTAATGGTATATGAAGGATGAGGGAGGAACAGGTAGATAATAGCAAGAACAGGTTGACCACTTCTTAAGCCACTCACTGAGATGAAGAACATGAAAGGAATCTAAATTTTAGGAGAGCATAATTTTTGGACATGCTGAATTTTTAGTTACATCGAGAGTCCAAGCAGAGAAGAGGGCTCTGTGGAGAATTCCGAAGGTGAGAGGTGAACTCCGAGCTGCGTAAATAAAGATGGTGTTTGGAGGACGGCTGTGGGTGAGACTGAGCAGACTGGAGTGGGCAAGGACCAGTGTTTAGGAATCCCATCTCTAGTGTTGAGCTCCTGGGAAGAGCCTGGGAATCCCGAGTCAGAAACCATGTCTCCTAGAGACAGAGGACAAGCAGACACGCCTGTGCTGAGATGAGGGCCCTTGAGAGGGAAGCAGGTCTGCAGCTATAACAGTTCCAAACTGAGCGTGCTCCAGAAGGTGAAGTTGGAGTCTAAGCACCGGGAAAATACTTGGGATGTGTTTTCGGAAAGGCAGAAATCCTCTGAGAAATGTGGTTATCCTTGGTGGCTGAAACCAATCTTCCTTTCCTTTTACTTCAGTGAGACCTTACATGTCCTGAGTAGACAGCCTTCTTCCTCTTTGTATGCCTTTGGGGAGTGAATGTGTGTGTGCACATGTGTGCGTGCATGTGTGTGTGTACATGTTGTTGTGAGTTTAAGGGGTACATATGTGCATGCATGTGTTCATGCACTTTTGTGTGTAGAGGCCACAGGTCAACACTGATATCTTCTTTAATTGCTTTCCACTTTATCATTATCCTTTCTTTCTTTCATTCTTTCTTTCTTCCTTCCTTCCTTCCTTCCTTCCTTCCTTCCTTNTCCTTCCTTCCTTTCTTTCTTTCTTTCTTTCTTTCTTTCTTTCTGTTTTTTTTTGAGATAGGGTCTCTCTACAGAGCTCTCCTGGAACTCACTCTAGACCAGGCTGGCCTCGAACTTACAGAGCTCTGCCAGCCTTAGCCTCCCGAGTGATGTGATGAAGAGTGTGCACCACCATACCTGGCCTGCTTTATCTTTTGAGACAGGGTCTCTCACTGAACACAGAGCTCCTTGATCTGGCCTGTGTGACTGTCCGCAAGCCCCAGGAACCTGCTTAGAGTCCCTAGTGCTGGGGTTGCAGACCCGTGCTGTCACACCCTGCTTTTATGAGAGTCCTAGGGATCTGAACTCAGGTCCTCGTGTTTGCATGGCAATTATTTTACCAACTGGGCCATCTTCTCAGGTTCAGAATTTTTTTAAGTCAGCCCTTTATTCCTGGATTTTGCTACAAATTTAATTTGTACTTTTAGCAACTAGAATGAAGAAAAAGAAGGGAACACGATGGTACTCATATCCGTGTGTGTGAATGTATGCGTATGTGTGTGGGCGTATTTCATTTTGTCTCTCACTGACCAACCTGTCAGTTCTGGAGTCTCCTATGAACTAACTAAAGCCTCTCTTCAGAGTGACAGCAGTAAGAATTGAACCCCACGGAAGGGACATCTGACAAGAAGAATCAACCGAAGGGAGCACAGCTAAAGCCACTGACCAGTGTCCAGACCCTTTTAACTTAATCCTCTTTTCTACTGTGATTAGATGGGACACGATTAAGCAGGGAGATTGCTTTGTTCCACGCTGAAAGACAGGAGTGTCACTGTCATTTCCTGGTTAGGCAAAGGTCACGCATTCAGCAGGACCAGGTCTCCCAGCTCTGCGCCGAGGGTCTCTCAGTTTCCCACGAACATTCTCACAGATTGAGCTCAGTACCAGAAGCACCAAGAGCCAGCTATCCAACCAAGACTTCTGCCACCAATGTCATTGCCTTAGGCCATGTGATTTGTAAACTTGCACACTAGATCAGTGACAACCCCTGTCTGCTAAAGGTCTTTACATGTGTGGGGCAAATGATGACATCCTGTTCTTGGTGTGTAGGCTGTCATGCTCTGGCCCAGAGTGCTTCAGCAGCTAAGTGAGCCCAGCGCCGAGGAACAGGGGCAACCTGAGTATCCGATCAATCCTGCTTAGGTTGATTGATATAAAGGCAAGCACAGGCTGCTCTGCGGCTCTCCCTGGGTTCCAGTGTGTGGATAGGAATCACTGGAGCTAGACTATAAAAAGAAGAAATGGAAATTTGTTGCTGTTTTAATTCCTTTATAACCTTAGGAACTCAGTGTACTCCACTGAAAACCAAAAAGTCATAAAATGCAAAATGAGCCAAGGCTGGAGACTAGGCAGTGCCTTCAGGAGTTAGAATTGCTTTTCCTCAGCAGGGATTAACTTGCTGAGACATCTTTGGGCTTTTGTAAATGTCTCTATTTTAGACCAATGCTGTTATTAATACAGCATAAATTCAAGTATATATATATAATACATATACATATATTATTTGAAGAGAGAAATATCTAAGATCTGATTTTTCCCCACCATGTGTTTTATTCTCAAGTCCAATTGAGAAAAAAACATAGGCATTCAGGAAAACTGTGGTTTAAAAATTATGTTTACTAATGTCACAACTACTTATTATTTAGAAAAGTCAGGCACTCCTGACAATTTATTCCAGATCTAGAATAATATTGTTTCATTAGCCAGGTGATTCTTGGCAATTTCAGTAATCCTAATAATGTTTGGCATTTGCAAGGCCCTGAGAGCCGTTCTTCAGACATTTAACTTTTCATATTTTAAGAACAAATTTAGACACTGAAGCCAAACTTCCCCACGATTTCACCAAAATAACGTGCTCAAAGCTGCATTTGGTGAAAGGCAGATGCAAAAGGCACTTTGGGTCCTGCTACTTGGTGTAGCAGGGATAAAAGAAACGAATGGTTGCCAGCAGTGAGCTGCTTGCCTCAAACGGCCCCCCACCTTCCCGTGGGTGAGTGTTCTACATGTGTTCTGTGTTTGCTTCAAAGCTAACTCTGCTCATTTGCCCCCTCCTTCCTCCTGGGGTTGAGAAGCTGTAATCCAAGCCAGGACTCAGATGGGTACTTGAGAGTCCCTTTTCCATTAGCTGCCAGAGTAGGTTTTAGAAGAGTCACTGTTGAGTTTGAGCCTGCCTAACTGGAGATGCTGTCTGCTTTCCATGACACTAGTCTGCCTCCAAGAGATCACGTTGCAAAGCTAGGAATTTCTTGAATTACTGAACATAAATTCTTATGTAAAGAGTTTGAGAAGCTCCTTAAATTTCAGAAGATAGGTTGATAAAAAGATTTCTATCGCTAATGTGGCTTAGGTGTATTTGTGTACTGAGTGAATGACAGCTCTTGCCTCTTATAGGTCTTTGTGTATGTGGACTAACACTTCTTCCTCTTGGTACTGAGGGCATTTGGTGCTCTGGTTCCTAGTGCTTGAGTGCTGAGTATGCAGGTTGTGTGTGTGTGTATGTGTGTGTGTGAGTGTGTGTGTGTAGAACTAAGGGAAGTATGCGGCTGCTCACCATAACCTGCCAATCTTAAGCCTTCATATATTCCTATGGAGTGACTAAGTCACCAGTTTCATCACCTCCGTTCTTCGCTTTTCTTTCTGATCTCGGCTACTTTACCTAACAGAATTTCCCGATCCATTCGCTGCCCTGCAAATTTCATAATTTTATGTTTCTTAACAGCTGAGTAGAAGTCCATTGTGTGTTGTGCATTTTCATTATTCATTTATCTGTTGATCGACATCTAGACTTATTCCATTTCTGTGCTTTTGTGAACAGAGAAGCAGTAAGCACAGACGCACAGATACTGGTGTGTTGTGTTGTGTTTTGTTGTTTTAAAACCACCAACTGAAAACAGGACTACAATATACCACAGGCCCAACTATAGCACTCCTGAGCATTTATGCAAAGGGCTCTATTTTCTACGGCAGAGAGAGTTGCATACCCACAGCTTAATGAAACTTAATTTGTAGGAAGCTTCATAGGCTCCTTCTAGAGGATTTGAAGGGGCCTAAAGTGTTCAGTCTGACTTCCTGGGAGGAGGTGGCCTGTAGCATGGTGGGTCCTGGTGGAGGCAGAAACTGCGTGGCCCAGGGGTCTCTCTGCTTGGGAATTTCTAATGAGCCGACTCTTGCAGATATATTTAACTGCAAGTGTTCCTGGAAAGGGGTCTCTGGTTCAAGTAAGGGTTTAGCTACATGTCAGAACAGGAACTCCTGAGTAAATTGGGAGCATGGGGGGGTGTCATGGGAGAGGACAGAAGGGGAGAAAGGAGGGGAAAAGGATAGAGAAAGACAAAAGCCCTGAAGAAAAAGATAGATGGGATTAATTTAAGAAAAGCTGACTAGAAACAAGCCAAGCCAAGACTGGGCATTTATAAGTAAGAATAAGACACTATATTTATTTGAGAGCTGGGTAGTGGGCTCCCCAAAGAGTAAAGAGTGAAAAGACAAAACAGCAACAGCACAGTTGGGGCTCAAAGAAGAGACGGCCTCCTCAAACACTGGGGTGGCCCGTGCACACCTGCAGGCTCTGGAAGAAGGAGTGGGGCCGTGACTGCTGGACTATAGCAGTGCCTGCCATGGATTCTCACCACCTCCATTCTTCTCTCTACGCAGTCAGTGTCTCTGCGCGAAGGGCTCTTTAATGATCTTTTGTGAGCCTGAGTATATTTCCATTTGATAAAGTGAAGCCTCTGCAGGATCTGGGTGAAGACCTTGTGTGATGTGACTTGTGACCATGAGTCATGAAATGCGCCCAATTCAAGCTATACAAATTGCAATGGGGCTCAGCCATCAGGGCTGGATCCCAGATATAAGGAACTGGAAGTTCTTTTATCCTCAGGCAGTCACCCCAGTAAAAAGTACATTTCAATGTGTTATTGCCAATCCAATCATTTCAAAGTGGTTGTTTTCCCATATCCTCATTCACAGTGTCCAAGCCAGCTGCTACTTGTAGGTTGGCCGTCTTTTCCTTATTATTTGTAGTTCTTTATAACACATGTATTTTATTGGTTATGTATAGTGAGTATATCTTGTCATAGGTGGCTCTTTTTACCCTCTTTCAGTAGTCTCTAAGTCCACACACATTCTGATCAGCTCTGTAAAGACTACACTTGTCACTGCTGATGCTCTCTGCCTCCTACTCAGGAAACCTTGATCCAAAGTCACAAAGATATGTATCTAGGCTTTGTGCCCTCAACAATGCACTTTTTTAGCAAAGGAGACAAGTTTGGACATCATAATCGTGCCTTAATGATGGCACTGTCGTCCAGGAAGATTCCAGAAGGTCTCTTTCCTGGCTGCTGAGCTCCAAAGTTGGCTTCACTTGGGAGCCTCGCCACCTCAGAAATGTCTAGAGCTTATTTTAAGGAAAACCAAAAGCTACAAAAGCATAGTCTCTTGGAAAGGAAACACAGCTGTGTGTCTAAACAGTAAACACTGAACTCAAGTAGGCGCGAGCCACATTTCAGCCAGGCTACCACTGAGTGGCACAGCCGTGGGTCAGACCATGGAGTCTTAAGTATGCAAAGCTTAAACAAAATCAGGTATTTCTGTAAAAGGTCCTGGCGCAGTGCCAAGATGCTCAACGAACACCTATTATCTCTCCCTCTGGGTCTCTTCTGCATTTACCTCAGCCTTTGAAGTCACCACGTAGATGGACATAAGACATACAATGAGACTGCAGCTGCCTTTCTCTCTCACAGTGATTGTACAATTCTGTGCCAGGGCAGAGAACACCAAGTTCCACATCCGCACGCACACACATCTCCTTAGAGAGTGAAAGCAACTCGGGGAGCTGATCGTGGGTTGCACGAGAGGTTCTGAAGAACAGAGGGCCCTTGTGATATGAAACCGAGCTTCGAGACGCCACCGTACTCTTAGGCTTTAGCTGTTTTTTTGTTTATTTTTTTTGATGACCTCATTCTCGACAGTGCAGCTTCTCTGTAGAAATCACTTTCCTCACAAATCTCTTCCAATCATATTGAAATTATTGTGAAATAAAGAATCACTTCTTTCAGCAAGCCACAATTCAAATCCCAACAGGGGCTGGCAAAGAACTTCTGAGAGAGGACGGCTGCTCCCTTTCAGGCCTGTTGCAGCAGCCTCAGGCCAGGCCCAG
>LOEQ01000193.1:121947-133967 GCA_001685075.1 Bramus lutescens | reverse complement strand
GCTGCTGATGCTAAGCCACGGTCTCAAGCGGCTTGCTTGTGTTGCTGCAGGAGGCCAGTTCCTCTTTCCTTAAGTCCAACTGCTTGTTAAGAAAGGGAAACAAATAGATCCCTTACACTTTGTACCACTGCAGCATCCTGAGAGTCTGTCATCTCTTTTTCTCTGTGTCTCTCTGTCTCCCCACCCCACGTGTGTGTCTGTGTGTCTTGTGTCTATGCGTAAGTGTATTGCTAGAGCAACACGAGGGAAGGGGGCGCTGGGGAGACAGCTCAGCCGCTGACTGCTCTGTCTTCAAGAACGATAAGCCGAGTCCATTTTCAGAACCCACTTTATGTTTTCTACTTTTTGAAACCAAGTAGTGTGGCACACTTGTAATCCTAGTGCTTGGGAGATGGAGAAAAGTGGACCCCTTGAGTTCACTGACAAATCTAAGCTTGGTGAACTCCTTGGTGAGTTCTAGGCCAGGGAGAGACCCTGTTTCAAAAAAATTAATCTAGGTGGGAGCCAGCAAGAAGGCTTAGAGGGTCCTTGTCCAACCTTGATGACCCGACTTTAATCCCTAGAAACAACTGTTTGGTTGGAAGCTTCACCCCAGCCGCTGGCACCCATATATCCAAAGAGTCTGGAATGTTTGGGTGGGAGTTGCATTCCAAGGCCCCTCCCCTGGGAGATGACTCAGTTCAGACTCCACCTCCGAGAAAGCCCGCCAAACCATGACTCCTCCCCAGAGATGCTCAAGAACACTCCCACAGGGTATTTAAACAGTACCCCAGAGAACAAACATGTGGTTTTCCTGTCTTCCTTCCCTGGCTCTTCTCTGGGGGGTTGGAAAGCCACCCAAGAGCATTGGTGTCCATTAAACCTGGGCTTTTTCTAATTCAGTTTGATTTAATCTGATTCAGATTATTGCTTCGGCAGAGAGGTTTGTCGGGATGCAGAAACTTTACACTAACATGATAGAAGGAGAGATCAGACTCCCACAATTTGTTCTCTGAACTCCATACGGGAATGAACTTGGGTGTCCACAGGTGCATTTGTGCATGTACACGCAGAGATACACACACAGACACACACACACTAAATTAATTCACAATGTAAAAAAAGCAAAACAAAATTGGTTGGAGGCACTGAAGGAATGACAGCTAAAGCTGTCCTCTGGTCTTTACACAAACCTGTGCACATTCTTACACACATGCTTTATACACACTAATGTAATGGTGCAATGTCAAATCAGAGCTGACACACCCATATGCAAAACACTCCAACAGACTATATATCTGAGAGGATAGTCTTCTTGACTAAAGGAAGGAGTTCACTCAGGGCCACTCATTGCAGACCTGGCAGTGTTCCGTTTCAAGGAGGCTGTGTAGGACATGTGAATTTGTGCTGTGAGGAAAACAGTTACAGCTGAGCGCTGTATCAGAATCTCTGAGGAAAAACTAAGAAGACTCGTGCACACTGCACATGTTTACACACAAAGGTTCGTGCAGCCACGGAAAGCGCAAGAGCCGGAAGAGCGTTTCTGGACTCACAGTGCGCCTTGAGGACGGGGACTGCTGTGACACTGGGAGCATGTGTCTGTCACTGTGGTATCAGACACTCTACTTTAAGGCCCTAAAAACCTCTTGGCCTCTCCATTCTCATCTTCTACTCCGTCCTCTGACATTTTTATGTCTCCAGAGTTTACTCCTTCCAGAATGGTCAGACACTTAGACTCCTAATATTTTACATTCATCAATGGCTGACACCTCTCAGTTCTATGGAGTCAAGTTTAAACTATTTTATCTTGGTAGGGAAAAAACAATTCTTTTGAAAATGTTAACAGCACTGTGATTATACATGGTAGGCACTCAAGCTGAAGACTTATCACTTTGAATGCAAAATCCATTTACTTGGCTTCTTTCCAAGTCTCTCTTTCCTTACTTCTTGTACAAAGCCATCCTAGATTAAGGACATTGACTCGGTTAGCTTTTCAGTTTAGTTTGGTTGTTTTATTATGTAAATATATTATTTTTATTTAATTAAATGTAATTACATTGTTTCTCCTCCCTCAGATACCATTGTCATGCCTAAGAGTCTGTGATTCATGGACTATCTTTAGGAGAATGCCAACCAAGAGTCAGATCTTTCTTTTAAGAGAACTTTATGAGAAAATCCAAAAACAAAATATAGCATTTAAAATTATTCACCCAGATAGTTTACATTTAATGACTGAAATGATAAACACCCCAAACTGAACTTTCTAGCAAAACTTCTTGCTCCATTTTTCTCCTTTTCTCCAACCTTGACCTTGGCCTTGTGGTGAAGAGCAGAGTGTCTGGAGATATGCTAGTTGAAGATGCTTGTTAAGATGCAGTTCAAAAACACCTTGTGGACTTGAGGTGACCATGCTGACTAACACTGACCTCTTGGTGACTTTCTTATCCTTGTGGCGGCTGACGTTGTACCAGGACGGACAGGCACATCAGTGCAACTGTGGGGGCTGTTTTCAGTGGCCGTTTTCAGTGTTACAGGTGTGCATTGTCATCCAGTTTACCCAGTATTAGGGATCAACCCCAGGACTTGGTACATGCCAGAGGGACACTGTAACAACTGAGATACTGTAGAGCATCTCTTAGTTCTGTTGGATGGTTCCCAAAGTGCCATAGAGACAGTTTAGCTGAGCTGTTTAAAGGATTAGAAGTGTGTGCTGAACTTTCCTTATCACTCCCTGGTGTCTCCTGCTCTCCACTGCCAGCCTGCAGCATATGTTTGAGGCCTAAATTGAGATTTAAATATCTGCAGTCTGGAAGTACTTAGGAAAACCTTCCCACATTTTCAAGTCTGCTTTGAGCAAACGGCTTTCACCCATCTTTAATGCTAAGCACTTTGAGAGGATTTCTGAAGCTCTTTAGTTACCAGTGATTCCGGAATACAGGTTAGCTCTCTGTTTCTCTGAAAGAATCTACCAAGCTTACAGGGAAGGTCTCTTTAAAACATGAGGATATAGTCAGCATTTTCCAGTTGGTTTCTGACTCGGGCCTGTCAGACTTCTCATGTCACACATGAGTTCAACATGAAAGTTGGCTATGTCTGCACCATCCACCCGCTCGGCAGACATCACTCTCTTCCACGTTTCTTCTCCTTGTGTATTTATGTACATGTTTGAATGTGTGCACATGTGTGGGGATGGATGCACATGTGTGTATATGTGGAGGCCAGAGGTTCATGTTAGGTGTCTACTTCAATCATTCTTCACTGTAAGAGTTGAGAAAAAGCTTTCACATTAAACCTGGAGCTCATGGATTTGACTAAACGGGCAGAGCAGAAAGCCCAGGGTTCTCCACCCTCCCAGGGCCAGAAACGTTTCTTTTTCCTTTTGTTTATTTGAGACAGGGCTTCTCTGTAGCTTTGGAGTCTGTTCTGGGACTTGCTCTGTACACCAGGCTGGCCTCGAACTCGGAGATCCTACTGTTTCTGCCTCCTGAGTGCTGGGATTAAAGGTGTGTGCCACCACCACCTGGCAGGGCCAGAAGCTTCTCATGTGGGTGTCAGATATCCAGAATCCTAGTCCTTACTTGATCATATCCCAAATTTGAGCCCTCACTACGTCATATTCCCAGTCCATTTTTTAATAGTCAGTGTTTCTTCAGAGTCTCTATCATTTAGCTTACTAATCCACAATCATTTTTCATTTCTGGTCACTGGATTTTTTTTAAAAGTAGCGTTATATCCATGGTCCATGACAAAAAAAATCCGTTTTATAGTTTCTAAAATTTCTGTGTGTTTCCCCACTCTACTGTCTGTAGCATCCTTGTGTGGATTGTTGGTGTTGGGGACTATTTAAAGATGTCTCCTCTTTCCCTTCCTCCAGTGGATGTGGACTCTTTGGGTTATTTGCAAGCACATGAGATGCAACTCCATTCCCTGAGGTGAAGCAGAGTTACTGTTACCTGAATAGGATACCATCTTGAGAGAACAGATGGTAAGGCCCAGCCTGCTCTCAGGAGTCTGGGTCATCCAGTTCATTCATCAGATTCTCCCAGGAGCACCTTCCAGAGAACATGCATGACTTGGGAAAACACTGTCCCTATGTACGATCTGTCTTCAGTGTCTCTTCCCACTGCCCAACGTGGTGGGCTCTGTAGCGTCTCTTCCTATTCCTCATGTGGTGGACATTCTTTGTCCCAGTTTTCCAAAGCGGGAACATAGGCCAAAGGTAAGCCTGTCATTTAGGCCCCATGGATGTCCACATTCATCCTGGCTGCTCAGCTCATCCAGTGACAGGCAGACAAAGGCCAGAGCACTTGGCCTTTTAGGATATGTTTTTCAGGGGACCTTCAAGGTGGAGGTTCTTTCATTTGGATACAATGTTGAGCAGCATCCATGGAGTCGAGAGTAAGAGCTGGCTTAGACTAGGCCTTTTACCTTGAAGGAGAAGCCAGACACTGTGATTTAGTGTGTCAGTGACCCCAAGAGCTGGCTAGTCTCTAAAGGGCCAGAGCATGTTTTTCTTAGGGCTGTCACAATTGAGGAAGAGAAGTCTCAGTCTAGAACACAGCTTAATTAAAAAAACAAACAAAGCAAAAAAAAACCCTATAAGCTGTGGGGATTTATAGTTAAGAAACAGGCAGGGTCAATGGCTGGGAAATTGCTCAGATGAAATATCAAGAATAAGGTATATTCTGGCTGAACCAAGTTAGCAGTTTCTTTGTGAACATCGACAGTACAGAGACAAATAAGAATATAAAAATTGAAATATGGAAATCTTCCCCTGGTTGATGAAGCGCTTAGGGGAGCCTGAGTAGAGTTTGGTCAAAGAAAGATTCTTTGTCAGGGCATCAAGCAGCAAAAGCCATCCCTGGCCTTCTCCAGTGTGACTCATGCACCAGTGAAGAAGCATGTCTGCTGACACATACCGCTGAGTGACATCAGAAGCCAGGGGTCAGAGGTCACAAAGAAAAAGAGGCATGACCATTAAGTCTGCACATGGCTATTGGGACCTTTTGTTCCTATGACTAAGTTGGGGTATGGAGAATTCCTTGCCTGCAAACTGGAACCAAGCATAAGGATTGAATAAGCACATCTGATAACTGTTACAGACAATTGCATTTCAGAGGCAGCTTTCCCTGCCATGTGCTTCAGGTCTCCTCCCAGGAGGGAGAAGCCAACTCTAGGAAATCAGGTTGTCCATAACGCCCAAGGCCGAAGTCTCTTGGCGCCTCTCTGTTCCGTGTGTCCAGTCCCTGGTGTTTCCTTGTCCCTTGTGCCTCTCTGTCCCTGGTCCCTGGAATCAAGACTCTGAACACAGGATAGAATATATGATACAAATGGTTTTGCAGCAGTGCGCAAGACTTCAAGGGAAAGTTGGAAGTTCTGAGGCCGAAGCTGAGCCACGTAGCTCACTTACTAACTGCTTGCCACAGCCAGTGACCAGGAGACGCAGACTGTGACTCCTGTTTCTTTCCTAGAGGAGCAGAATGCTGTCAACAGCATCGACAATGACAGTCACAAAGATACAAGTGAGAGTCAGAAAGAATGTGAAGACGACACTGGTCACAACCTTCAGACATAAAGGGCGACGGGAAAAGAATTCTTTACCCAAGCAAAACTGGCATGGGGCCAGCGTGTCAGCGTGTCAGTTGGCCCAGGATTTCTGACTGGGGCAGTGATCCCTTTGCAGGCTTGCTCAGCGGGAGGTCAGTAACCAGTTCTTAGGAAGTCCCGGATCTTGGAGCTTGTGGTTTCCCTTTTCTTGTTTTTTCTCTCCCTCCCCCCTTTGCCTCTTAGAGAAAGAACATATGTACTTCGTTAGCAGGCTGCTGGGGAATGCAGTGACAGGGCAAAACTAGGTCCCTTAGAAATGTCACACCACTGGCTTCCTAGCTACAAAGAGCCGGGAACAAACGGTATCCGTGGCTGACTTTGCCAGCTGTCGCTCATTTCGCGACCTGAGGGCAAACGCACCGTCAGTGACCAAGCCTGTTTCAAAGGCACAAGGCTAAACAAGCACTCTGAGAAAGCTCACAGCCTCTTCCTCACCCTGGCGCTCTGCTTTCACCTTTACTGCCCACCTGGTGAAGGAGTGATGGACGACTAGGAGGAGAAGACTGGCGCAAACACTGAGGAAAAGCTCGCCACCCTTGAAACTCTCCTACTTTACACAAAAGGTGACTTTTCCTAGCGGATATTCCTGCCAACACCTGTATTCTACTGGCGCGACTGTTGAATGTGCTCAGCCAAATGCCTTTCCTCAGCTGTTTTTCGTCTGTGTTTGTTGCAGTGCAGTGAACTAAACTCTATTCTCTGACTTCACCTTCCCACAGGTGTGAGGTTATGAACGGGAAGTCTTCTCAGACACTGTAGAACTCGCATCAGCTACTAAGTCTTAGAATAATGGCAATTAGGCATTCCCACCTGCCTTTACTTATCCATTCAACTGGCATTTATTGTGCGCTCACTGTGTACAATAGCTCTGGCCAATAGAGACAGAGGAGGCACAGGCAGATTTCAAAATTTCTATCAGACACATAAAAAAGAATTTGTGAAATTAATTAAATTAGTTTTTCCTGACTAGTATAAACAAAATCATATATTGGTATACCGTTAACTGTAAATATTACTGAGATACTTTAAGCCATCATCAGTGCCCTGTCTGTATTCTATAGCTTCAGCTCACTTTCTGCACTTCATACACTCAGTATCTTCAGAGAGCTGTGGGTCCCTGACAGAGAACATGTCTGGATACACATAGAACAATAAAAACAAACACCCCCCCACCCCTGCAAGCTTTCCTGCTTTTCTACGTGTTTAGTTTGCCTCCTTCCAGAATGTTCAGATGCTTTCTCTATAAGTTCTGCCTTTTGTTTAACATGCATTTAACCCCAGCTGCTGCAGAATAATTAGGGAATGGGACTCTCAAGAAATGCTCCCTAAACCATGGCAGTTACTCCTTGTAATGTGTAGCCACAATTACAGAATTTCTAGCGGCAAAACTAAAGAGAAAACTAAAACCCAGACAGAGAATGGAGGTGGTGGCGTCTGAGATGCCAGTGGCTCGATCCTGCCAGCCATGGAGCCTGGCATCCACAGACTCAAAAGCAGGGCTTGTTAGGACTCAGGACAAGAGCTGGGGTCAGGACCTGTATCAGCACCAGGAACACAGGATGGTATTCCCACCGGGACCACAGGATGGTTCTCACCTCACAACAGCAAATCTGGAAAATGGTCTATGCCCCTAGAGGTCAAAAAATGAGCCTGGCCATAGCAGTTTGGCCTCTGAGAAGGGGGAAAAGCTAAAGATTCAAATATATGGTCTCTCCCCACTTACGGCTGGGGGTCAAATTTAAGAAAATGTGCTGGAAATTTAAGTAAATATTCAAATTCACCTGTCTCCAGAAATCAGGACCAGACATAAAACATGGGGACAGACTGCCACCCCAGGCGCATGGGAGCTTCACAGATTACAAGTCACCAAATGTAAACTCATGGTCCTTAATTAGAAAGCAAACAAAAAACCTGCATACTTCATTGGAATTAGCTGGCAGACCCCTATAGTGCCAGACTCCCTTAAGAAACTCTGGTAAGAGAGAGCCCGTAAAATATGTGGCCCTTAAATAACATCATTAAAAGAATTGGGAAAAGCACTTGTAAAGAACAAAGACCATAAAGGAGAAAAACAAAACAAAACAAACACCAGGGACTGGAAAGCCAGTGAGCAAATGGCCCCTGGAATGTTGAATGCAGACATTCTTCTAAGAACAGAGGTAGCTCAGATCTCAACAATTACCTCAAGGAGTGATTTGGATCCAACTTGGAGAGAAGATTCAGGAACTGGGATAGCATGTCATACAGTTCTACTACCAGGGGAACCATCAGTTAGATACCATGCAAAGCATTTTCTGTCAAAGGTTTTCAGTAAAAGACACCTTGTTAATTTTATAAATAAACATCAATTATTTAAAATAAGCACAGTTGGACGGGTGGCGTAGCTTGGTCAAATGCACAGGCTAACACTTCATGTGAAATAAAAAGCTGAAATACCTTTTCAGTTTTTAAAGCCCAGAGAACGGAGGGAAAGGAGCTATTCCTGAACGAGTCCTTCCACGGGCCACACAATCATCTCCGGTGTACTGCAGGCCAGGTCCTTGGTAGCACTTTGGGTTAGGAAGGTGCAGTCATCCCTCTTGGTGGTCTGCCAGCTTTGGGAAATGAAGTCAGGGACAAGCTTCCTTGGACTCTGGAGCAATTGGTCCCAAAGACATAGGGTCACCATCTCAACTTCAGGTCCACAGGATCCAACACCCTCTTCTAGCTTCCGCAGGAGCACACAAGGTGCACATATATACAAGGCGAAACACTCAGTCACATAAGATAAAATAAATCCTTTTAAAAAAACCAATAAGGTTGGTATCTCCCGAGGAAAAACATACAAGGTGGCCTCCAGTCTCTGAATGCATACACAAATGCATATCTGCAAACACATGCCTACACACATACACACGCATGTGCACATACATAATTCTGAACCGACTTTGCTCCATCAAGATGCACATTTAATGCAGAGCAAATCTGACAGGAAGTTAAAGCTAAACTAAGATAGATGGCATGTTCCAGAGTGCAGCTGATCCTGCTACTGATAGAATCACCGTGGAGAACTCTCTTTGCATGTTGTGTGTGTGGTACTGGGACAAGCTGGGATCAAACACCCCCTGTGTAGAATTAATCGTATTACTGTGTGGAGCTGTGTAGTTAGGATCCCCGGTGATTAATCTCCATTATGTGTGACCACAAGAGATGTCCAGTCTCTTAGCCAGCTCTTTCCTAGGTTTCTGCTGAAGGATGGGGCGTATTTCCAAAAGCAGTGGTTTAGTCTCCAACATTTAATAGGGGGCTGGCTTTTGGCAATAGTTTGAGAGTATAAAAGAGAAAAAGTCTGTTCCCTGCTGGAAAATTCTGGAAGTTTGTTATAACTGCTACAGACAGTGCTCCTAGGAGATTCCAGCTTTATGGCTCACTAGGCAATGGAGTACGGACATTACTGTCAGTAGGGGACATGGGAGGAAAAGGAAAGTGGAGCAGGTGAGACTCCTCAGTACTGTTCCCTGCTGGCAGTTTCTTTGATTCCATGCAGATTGTAAGGCTTCAGCTTATCTCTAGGTACCAACTGTTGCCTATCTGAGGCTCTAAATGCTAGTCTCAGCCTGGGGGATACGGTAGAAATGAAGTGTTTCTTAACTTGAACACACTATGCAAACCTCAAGGGTAATTTTGATAATTTGCTTATTTCATGCTTTCCAATAGTAAACAACAATATCACTTCAAATGAAAACCCAAAGCTGCCAACAAACTCCGAGTTCTAAAAGTTGACTATTTAGGGGGAGGTCTTTGATCCAGTAATGTCAGTTTCAGAAAGATCTAGAAATGAACAATTACAAATATCAACAATACCCCCAAGACCAGCCTCATTTGTTAGAATGTTCTGTGTCAGGGCTGGGAGGTGACTCCATAGGCTGCTTGCTGCCCAAGCACAATGCCTTGAGCGTGATCCCAGCATCTTGGGAAGAGCTGCATGTGGCAGCCTGTAACCACACTGCTCACACTGCTCACACCGCTTGAGAGGCAGAACCAGGAGGCTCTCCAGGGCTGGCTGGTCAGTCAGTCCGCGCTTACCCTTTCGAGCTCCAGAGTCAGTAAGAGATTTTGTCTCAGAAAATAAGGTTGACCGTTACGAAGGAAGACTTGTGATATCAACCTCTAGTCTCTACATGCACGTGCACACACGTGCACACTGTGAGCCTATGCATGTGCACACCCAGCCACCCACCCACCAACATTCACCACACATTAATGACTATCTCTTTCCTTAGTGCCCGGGAAGCAGGAATGGATGGCCTAAATATTTTTCACAGCTATTTTTGCAAGGACCCAACTGCATTTTACTGGAGGAGCTGGCGATATATCTAATGTGTGAACACATTGATATTCTTTGGGATGAAAAATAATGTAGAAACCACAGGAAGCACACATCTCTTTGCAAACAGTAAACCCTCCCCCCTGAATTGTATACTAGCTACTGAATAGGCCGTTTCCTTGAGTTTGGGAGAAAATAGGCCCTGCCACATGCCATTCCATGCAACGTCCAGACCCTCTCTACTGGGATGGTTGATATTTTTGCTATGCACTATGAGGAGGGGCCACACAGTGTAAACCAGATATTCTCTGTAACATGTAAGTTCATGTCTACCACGTTTTTGTCAAACATTATTTGCACACCACCCCCAACTCTGGTTCAACTTCTAGAATAGTGAAAACAGAGTGCCTGTTCACACTTAATGCATGGGAGCAGTAAGCCATAGGATTAGGCTGCTTCTTACTAAAGTGTTATTGTGTAAGAAAGTTGACGATGACTCCCTTATTATTATTAGCATTATTGATTTAAGAGAATTTGGATAACTTTATGAAACAGTTGACCCTGACAACACTTCTCTGGACAGAAGAAATCAATTGTTATGCCAACCAAACACAATTTCTTTGTAAATTATGACATCAAATGTCCTGAAGTGAAGCAAGTTCTCAAGAGATATCCACAGCAGCCGAGGCTCATTGCCATTGCCACGATATCCAAGAGGTAATCAAATGCATCACACACAGGGGAAGGAATATTATGTGAAACATGATTCAGCCTTGCAAAGAAAGGAAATACTGTCACATCATTACACAAAGGAGGTGAAATCATCTGGTCACAATAAGATAGGCACAGGAAAACTAGTCAAATTACAGAAACAAAAAGTGGAGTGGTAGAGTAGTGATGGGGGCTGGGGTAGAGGGAGGAGGGTAGGGTAGTGATGGGGGCTGGGGTAGAGGGAGGAGGGTAGGGTAGTGATGGGGGCTGGGGTAGAGGCAGGATGGGGTGCTCTTTAGCCAGGATAGAGTTTCAGTTTTGGAAAGCAAAGAATGGAAGCTCAGATGGAAAGGTTACTCCAAATTACTTAGGAGCTCTGCCTCCTAGGAGTGGAGGAAGCGATGCTTGTGGGGTTACTGGTCTTCTGGGTGTGAGACAGCCTGTGAAAAGTTTCAGGTCAGAGCTCCTATAGGTCAGAGCTCCCAAACTAACAGGTTAGCATAGATGATGTTAACTGGCTCCCCTTCACAAATGTCAGTGTCCTCAGCAGAGGAATCCTCACACAGCCTGACAACAGAGCTAAGGGATGCTTAGGGGACCCACGAGGGCAAGGACCCAAGAGAGCAATGCTGTTAAGAGCAGTGGAGGAAAACATATGTGTTCCAAAATGCTGACATGGTAAATTAGAATTATATAGCCATATTAATAATATTAGTTAAATACTACTAACGTTTGCAGAGACATTCATTCTAAGAACACAGCAGCATGAGGCAGAGACCCTCACTAATTATTCTGCCTACCTATGGGGAAGCCCTCTGCCCATTCAGTCCATGTGACACTCATCATGATGCATAGGTGACATTTGGTGGTGTGCATGTTCCGACCACTAGAGCCTGGAAAGTCAGACAGTAAACATTAAGATTAAACTGATGTGTCTGGTGTAAACTGGGAAAAATTGTCCAAGATATTTTCATGGTGTCATTTTCAATCTAACGATGGTCCTTTAGTGCTTGCGAGAGGGCAAGCCTTTCTGTTAACCACTGAGGCCTGACCTGGGGTTTACAGAAAGCTAAAGAAGAGACCGCCATCAGCAGCTCAAGGAAGAGCTGGTAGTTCTGAAGCCCTGTATGGATGGTAGCCAGGATGACTAAGGGGCAGCTGGTGGTTCTAGAAGGAATGAGGAACTAAGAGGCAGAATGACACGGCAGCACAGGGGGTTTTGGGGAGAGAGTCATAAATCTGTACACGTGCATACAGGAAGTAACGTGGAGGTTTCTAAAATTATCCATGGCACAGGCACGAGGAACATCCTAGGGAGATTCAGTTTAAAGTTTGCACACAGTGCTGCGCCTGGCTTGTCCCACTGTGGCACTCCGTGTCTCTGTCCTGTCCTGCTGTGGCACTCCGTGTCTCTGTC
>LOEQ01000193.1:110879-121928 GCA_001685075.1 Bramus lutescens | reverse complement strand
CTCTGTCCTGTCCTGCTGTGGCACTCCGTGTCTCTGTCCTGTCCTGCTGTGGCATTCTGTGTCTCTGTCCTGTCCCGCTGTGGCACTCCGTGTCTCTGGCCTGTCCCGCTGTGTCAATCCATGTCTCTGTCCTGTCCTGCTGTGGCATTCTGTGTCTCTGTCCTGTCCCGCTGTGGCATCCTGTGTCTCTGTCCTGTCCCACTGTGGCACTCCGTGTCTCTGTCCTGTCCTGCTGTGGCACTCCATGTCTCTGTCCTGTCCTGCTGTGGTGCTCTGTGTCTCTGTCCTGTCCTGCTGTGGCACTCCGTGTCTCTGTCCTGTCCTGCTGTGGCACTCCGTGTCTCTGGCCTGTCCTGCTGTGGCACTCTGTGTCTCTGGCCTGTCCCGCTGTGGCACTCTGTGTCTCTGGCCTGTCCTGCTGTGGCACTCCATGTCCTCTGGTATACAGCAAGCACTTGTAAAATGTGTTAAGTGACTAAGTAGGAGCTGGGGGGACCATGACATTTAAGGGCCAGATCACAGCTGCCTGTAAAATACCAGACTTACAATTCAGACTTTATCTTCCTTATGATCAAAACAAAACAAAATGAAACAAAATAATTGAAACATGTGGTGCCCCGGGCACGTTTTTTTAGTGGCATTAGCTGTCTGTGCATTGGTCAACGGGTCTCTAAAGGCTTTAGATGACACAGCCCTCATTCACAGTAACGGGCTATATGAAGGATGTCGGTCAGTGGATCTATTGCAAATGCTCACAGCATTATATATATATATTTTTTTTGACAAGGAAAGTCCTAATTGCTACACTCTTGTGGGTGCTGCTAGCTTATAAATTTATCTAAGAAGCATTGATAACATTGGTTAGGCAACATTCAATGAAAAGAAAGGGGATTATTCAGAATAATACCCATGGCCAAACAGCATGGCCAAAGCGAAGAAATGTCTTAATTATAATCCACTTATCTTACCCTAAGGAGCCCTTATTCAAAATCACTATGAGTCATAAAATGCTCATTTGAGTTTTTCTGACAAAATAGTTTTACTCTTTTTCTGACTTCTGGGCTCCTAGGCTTTGGTTGGGTGCTTACTAGAGACGCATCATCATTTCTCATAATTTGACTCATATTTTCCCATGTCTGGCATAAGCAGCGATGTTTATAATGCTTGAATATGAAAGGTGATAGGCTGGCTGCTGTCCTTATTATTGGAACATCCATGGGATTCTAGTTCTCTTTTTAAGAAATACCTTTTTTACACGTGCATGTGTGTATATGTGTGCATGTGTGTGAGTGCAGGGCACTGCCAGAAGAGATTACCTGGGTCATGGCTAGCAGGAGATTGGCAGGTACCCAGTGTAGGTTCTGAGAGCCAAACACGAGTCTGCAAGAACAGCAAGAGCTCCTAGCTGTGAGACTGCTCTCTAGCCCCTTCCAGTTCTTTTTAAGATGTCACATTCCATTTAAGTGTCCACCTCCTTTCTTTTTAAGTAGGATCACTTCCCGGCATCTTCCCATGCCCTTCGCCTTTTCTAAAGCATGAAATCCAGTACCTCACACATTTACTGTATTCTCACTCAAATGCCACTGTAAGAGAAATAATCTCTCTTTTTTTAAGTCAATGCATTCTTATACTTTTATAAAGCCACTGCCTGGCACTTGCTGGAAAAAACTCATTTTAATGTGCAGATAAGCCAGCAAGAAGAAGAGGAATCTGTTTCATGGAAGAGACAAAAAAAAAACAAAAACCAGAGTTGGGTAAGAACATTAGAAGCCTCACTTTCTTCTGAAGGAAGCAAAGCAGCTCAAACATATTTGGAATTTTCAAATTGCTTTGAAGGCACTAGTCCCAGTTTCCCAATAAAATAATACCATTTATTTTGTTTTTCATCGTGTAAACAGGAGCCTGTATCATTTTTGCAATAAACTGTTGGACCAAAAAGAACTTTTCCCAAGATAGAAATCTGGAACCCTGTATGCCAAGGACTGAATTACTCCCAGATGTAAAAGTGATTTCATCTTTCCTGGGAAAGCTGGGAGAACCTAATTCGTCACTGGTATGTATTAAGAAAAGACAGTGGGTAACTAGCAGTACAAGTTAGTGACTAAGAGTCATGAGCACCCAGAGACTTCAACGTGGTTGGGGAAAAGTTTGAATTTTCTATAGTGTGCCTATTTTACAAGAAATTGTGTTTTGAAAGCAAACAGATCATCACATATAGGGCAGCATCTGAAGACAGTGATGTTTATTCCTTAAGCTAAAGTACTCACAGATGTAGAAAGAGCTGGGCATTCTCTGATAGGACAACACACACAGATGAGTCACTCAGCGGCTCCTAACCATAGCGGTAGCAGCATGTGTTATGCACAATATTTACCATCTTAACCAGTTTGTTAAATGTTGGCTAATATTACAAACATTCATTTTAAAAAAGTTAATCGAGCACCTACTAGGCTGAAAAATGTGAATATAGTTGCTTGTGAGTCAAGATTGCAGCTTGTTAGGGAGATATGCAAACCAATAATTAGCTAACAGTGTTGATGGTGGTCAGTACACATCCCGGGAGTATTTCCTTTAGATAATGTAGCAGGGCAAAGGTGGGAATAGAATATAAAGCAAGAACTTTGAGGCCAGCAACAGGGAATGGTGAGCGAAGAGCCGAGCCCGAGAGAAAGGCTTGAAGATGGGAGGGAAGGGACTGAGAGCACATAAAGAAGAAAGAGGTGCAGCTAGGGTCAGCTAAGTCCTGCAGCCCCATCTAGGCAGACAAGGATAAGGCAGAGGTGCAGCAAGGGTCAGCTAAGTCCTGCAGCCCCATCTAGGCAGACAAGGATAAGGCAGAGGTGCAGCAAGGGTCAGCTAAGTCATGAAGCCCCATCTAGGCAGACAAGGATAGTGTGCTCACAAAGCTAGTGGATCCCAATCCTGAGAGACAGATACATTTCTGGCTGAAATCTTAATAATTTGAAACGATAGAGTCATCGGTAAAAATTAAAAATACATTTTCCAATAAATAAGTGGAAATAATTCCAATGAGACTTATGGTAGACGTGTGAGACTTTGTCAACAGCCAGACGTCAATCAAAGCTACCCATCAGCAGCAACAGAACATAAGAGAAAAATTATAATGTAAGTCTAATATATACATGACATGCAACATAATTAACGGATTGCAGATGACAGCCAAGAGTGAGAAAACATTTTAGATTCAATTCACCACAGTGCTTTTAAACATGAAATGCTAGAAAATCTACTAAGATGTTTGCACTGAAAATATTTCAGAGATTTGCAGACAATTCAGTTGCATGGAGAGATAGGCCATGTTCATGTCTGCATAATGGAATATTGTCAATATGCATTGATTGGACCTTTTCTGGATGTTGTCACTAGTGTCTCACCTGCTGCTGTGACAGTGATAGCTACTGATGTGCTCTGTGAGCTGTGTTTGCTTTGCTTAGTGTGTCTGGAACCAATTGTCCCATCTGGAAGGTGAAGTTTTGCATAAACTGTGAAATGTATTACTCAAAGAATGAAATTGTTTCAAAGAAATAGAATTCTTTTCAACACACTCAATAATGACAAATTCATACCTCTAGCCCTGTGTGTGTGTGTTTTGAGTGTGTGTGTGTGTTTGAGTGTGTGTGTGCATGTGGGAGTGTGTGTGTGTGTGTGTGTGTGTGCAGGTGTGGAAGCTGAACACTGACATCTGGTGTCTTCCTCTGTCTCTTTCCACCCTATCTTTGAGACAGTCTCTGGACACGAAGCTCAGGTTTTGCCCAGACTGGCTGAAGTCAGGGGATTAAGCTGTGTCTGTTTCCCTCAGGACTGGAATCATTGACACAGCTTTCTCCAAGGGTCCTGAGCACCTGAACTTAGGGCCTTATGCTTGTGGTAGCAGGCCACCTCCCTGGTCCCCAGGTCTCTCTATTTTGCCCCCCACTACACATAGCCCAGTCACAGAGGAGATCCAACATTCTCTCACAAACTGACTTTGTTCTGAAAGCTCAACTCAAGTTGTTTTTTCTTCTTTGAGGTTTGTTCTCCACAAACTGAGATCAGTTGGAAAAACACAATGGGGCCCTATCACTGCAACCCAGTTTCCACGACACTCTAAAGCAGCAGGCCTCAACTTGTGGGCCACGACCCCTTTGGGGTCAAATGATCCTTTTGCAGGGGTTGCCTAAGACCATTAGAAAACACAGCTATTTACAATATATTCATAACAGTAGTAAAATTACAGGTAAGAAGTAGCAATGAAAATAATTGTATGGTTGGGATGGCCACAACATGAGGAGCTATATTAAAGGGTCGCTGCATGAGGAAGGTTGAGAACCACTTCTTTAAAGAATCAAGTCCTAAATGCACTTGGAAAACAAAAGTTGCGAGCAGGTGCCAACCGTACCACATGGAAATCAGTAGCAAGGCTTATTCCATGCAAATAAGCTGCATAGTGAAAGCCCAGTTTCTGTTGGACACAGTCTATGTCACTCCCAGATTTCCATCCACAGTGCTGGGAGGTGGGGTGGACCTCTCTGCCCTCATTACATCATCAGGGGAGAAGGACCCTCATAAAGAGTTCAGCCCCTTTCCTTCCTCATGCACACACTCTGTTGCTTTTCCACCTCTTACCATGAGTTAAGAAGACCGTTACCTTGTGCAGCCCCTTGACTTTGGATTTCCCTGTATCCAGATCATTAAGAAGAACATCTTTTCTTTATCACTTATTCAGCCTCAGGTATTGTGTTATAGCAGCATAAAAACAAACTGAGGAAGATACTGTAAATATTAAGTGAGACACCATATATAAAGGACCAAGTACTTAACAGATGTTAGCCGTGCTGAGCCTTCCTGTTCCTGGCAGATACTCAGACCCCTGTCAGTGTGCACTGAGGAGACAGACAATTTATTTAGGGATCTGAAAGGGGAGTTTTAGCCTATGAATCACCAGTATTATTTTTACTTCCTAATCTACATTCTCTTGTAAGATAACGTTTTTGTCTTTTTTTTCCATACATAATATAAGAAATACAAGAATCAACTGAACCGCTGTATAATAATAATAAAAAAAATTTGGTCATTGATCCACTCAGCCATCAGTTATCGTGTGAAACTGCTTTCCTTTAACTAGGACTGTAAAGCCCGTAAAACACAATGACCAGCCTGGCAAGGTATTTTCAATGGCGCAGTAGTGGCACCTTTGTTTCAGGGGGTGACCAACAGTTGTCTAATTGGACTTAAGCCCAGATCAGTAGGAGGGAATTAATGTCCATCACTGTAACCCTAACCAACTACTCATGGCTGATCTATTTTCTTTGATCAATATAATTTCTAACTTCATTCTAAATACATATCACTATACCCACAGAGAGTTGTGGCTCTCGCCTCTCATCAGAGAAGCTTCTTTTTGCAACAGATGGAGACTCTCACAGAGATCCACAACTTGTCAAAATGCAGAGAATAAATGAGCCTGAGGTTCGGGCTCCAACTGATGTATCTAGTGTATCGCCTAAATCTAAGGTTCAAGGAAAACCACATAAATAGGGTAGAAAGACTGAGAGTCAGAGGGGAAACAGCAGCCTCTGGACATGGTAGGGAAGCTGTACCCATGAAATATTAACAATATAGGTGCCTGCATAAGACAGTGCCAGCTAACATGACAGAGCAGATGGGAAAAATTTCACAAGGCTCCACCCCCTACATGGAGAGCTACAGGCAACAAAAGGTGCGGAATGAGGGAGAATCAGTTTTCTTCAGGGATGATGAGCTCCTTAATAAGTTATCCAATCCCTTATTGCATGTGTGTGGTGTGTGTGTGTGCGTGTGTGTGCATGTGTGCGTGTGTGTATGCTGTGTGTGTTTAAAGAAGAGACCATGAATTTGAGAGGGGATATAGGAGAACTTGAAAGGGAAGATAGAGAGATATGGGAATGATGTAAATACACTGTATATGTATGAAATATTCTAAAAAAGAACAAAAATAAAAATAGATAATAAAAGGACTGTGTAAACTCAAGCTGAAATAAAGAATAAACTAAAGAAAGCTATGACTCAGCCAGAGAGCCACAGAGAAGAATTTACTTACAATGGGAAAGCAGATAGAAACGGCAACATTTTTAAATTATAGAAATGTCGAGATTATGATTCATGGATGAGATGAGTCCAACAGGCCGAAAGTTATGAAATATAAACATAGTCTAATGATAGCAGGTGATAATGTCTGCCCATCTGACGACTGTGATTAGGCTTGGCGCAATTGCATTTGCATAAAATGTTTGTGTTTCTGTCTCCTACCTAAGAGATGCAAAGGCTCCTCTTTAAAAAGAACACACTTTTTTCTATTCACATCCGCTACTGGACCACAGTCCACTCTGCAGCTGCCAAAGTTTGTGGCCGCTCTGGAAACGTGTTATTGGGGCATTCTAGGAAGCACACAACCGCAGTCTGGGACGAAGCTGCAGAGCGGACTCCACTTTCGCACAGCTGTTATTTACTGACACCCACCAGGCCAGAACTAAAGTTCAGGCTTGTGAGTCACTGACTCCTTGTCTCTGGAAGCACGGTGTGTAAAGGATTCCCAAACAGCTGATGGCTTCCTGGGCTTCTGAACATCTGTGCTGCACAGATCCCACGACCGTTATTTATTTCATTTTACCTCTGCCAGATGAAGAATGAATTCATGGTTCAGTTTCCACTCCCTTTATTCCACAGGTTGCAGTTACTGCTAGATAGCAACTCACATGGCTTTGTGCATACTGGGCCTCGGAGAGAGGAGGGATGTTTGTCATTCATTAGAAATAAGGAAGAGGAGCTGAAGAGATAGATACCTTGCAGGTTCGCTGCATCTGAATTACGTTTCTGAAATACCTACTGCAGACATCAATAAAGAAAAACCTCCCTGCCATCGAAAGAAAAGGAAGGAAGGAAGTGCTGAAACCTGGTTTCAAAGATCAGTGTAGACCTTCTGGGACTTATGTGAACACACATGTGTGTGCACATGTATGTGCATATGTGTTCTCCCAAGATTTTATATACTGCTACTTACCTATATCTAAGAAAGTCAGTTTTTTCTATACATTAAACAGCTTTTCGATGCATTAAAATGTTGTGACAGTATTCTGATGAGTGTGTCAAAGTGCCTCCTACGTTTCCCACTGCAGGATTCCTGCCCAGTCCTGCACCCTTGCTCGCACCAGCCCTTCATCAATAGGTTTCACATATAGCACAGAGAGCCAGAGGCTGCTCCAGATGACAAACCTAGTCCTTTACAACTGCACCTTCCTGGAACTGATCAAAGATTGATGTACAAACACATGGCGAGTCACGGGATAAACTGTCATCAAATATGAATAATCAAATATTACCAGAGAAGATATTTATACTAAGTCATTTACCCCGAGGAACAGAAACTGAAGGATGCACAAATATTTTAAATATCTAATCTCAAGCATTCACACAAAAATCAAGTTAACACAGGGTAAAATGCCAGCAACTTCATGTGTTTGTGTATGTGTGCACACGCATGTACTTGTGAATTGGTGTGAGTGCATGTGCATGTAGATCAAGAAGTGCACACCAAGTGTTTTCCTCAATTGTTCTCCACCTCGTGTTTTAAGACAAGAACTCTCACTGAACCTCCAGCTTATGGCTCAGCAGGACTGGATAGTCAGCTAGTTCTGAGGGTCCCCCAGTCTCTCATTTCTAGCTGTGACCAAACGCACGCCCTACAATGCCTGCCTCTTCCATGTGGTGCTGGGGATTCAAACCCAGGTCCTCGCTCTTGCACAGCAAGCAGTTTACTAACCGTACTACAATCCCAGACACCCAATAAATTCTTTCTAAGTTTACTAAGTTCCAGAAATACACCCACACACATACACACACACTTTCACAGGCACATACACACTCACACACGCACATACCCTTGAACATTCACACACACTGACACACACAGCACGTGCATATGTATATATGCACAAATCCACAAATGCACACACACACACACACACACACACACACACACTTTTCTGAATATCACAGGCAGGAAGCTACTGATGCTGTTTTGAGTAGTCCTGAAGATATTAAACACTAGTTTGAAGAAGACCCCACTGCCTCTCTTTACATGCCTCCTTCAAGAATTATACTTTATTTTACATCAATGCATTTATTGTACCATGCATTTCTAGACAATATAATCATTTTTTCTTGTCACTCAAGGATGTTTGAAGCTGTCATCTGCAGGGAAGTTTCCCCAGCAGTGGGTGATAAGACAATCAACCAAAAGAGAAGCGAGAAGAAAACCAAGAGCATGCCACTGGAGAAACTAAGCGTGTGCTAAGCTGTTCTGGAGAGAATGGGAACACATCACTATGTGCAAATCAGGGTGGGGGAGAACCCCACTTCCTATCAGGGCCTTAAGGACCAGGCTTATTCTGGAGCCTACCTTCACTTGTATGGGAAGCTTCATTCATGTTGGGAAGCCACCTTTTGCATTCTACTGAAAACTGGAGTCTTGAAAGGAAACAGTAAAATACTGTTTGCTAAAACACAAGAGTTCCTGGCTGAGAATGTGCAGGGAAGCAGGGCCAGGTGACTCATGGCAACAGTGGCATGGGGAGCTAAAAGAAGCTGCTGAAAGGGTAGAGAATGGCAAGGCCTCTGTATGCCTGTGCCCTGGAGAAACGGTGCAAATGCGATGCTGTGCAGCATTGGGCCCTGGGAGTGCAGCCTGCAGGAAGACTCTTCTTGGGGAGATGGCTCTGAGGTCAAAGTTCTTGCTAGACCATCAAGAGGTCTTGGATTCAGACACTGGCCAGTCTGTACTTTGAACCTAGCCTCAGAAGGTAGAGAAGGGGGATCCCAGGGCAAAGGATTATGGAGCCTAGGAATATTGATGATCGTGAGATACTGCTTGGAAGAAGAAGGAACATTGGAACAGGATCCATGACATTAACCTAAGGCCTATGCCATGTATGTAGAGCTGTGCACACATGTGACACCTCCCCCTGTCATATGTGTACACAGAGAGAGAGAGAGACAGAAGAGGGAGAGGAGGAGGGGAGGAAGGGCCTTCTTGCCATGTCACCCTCACCATGGATGAGCTTGTACGTGAGTGAGAAAGCATTGGCTCTTTCTCTCTCAATGGGTTTTCTTGGCTGGTTTAAGTGAACCCAGCCTTTCTCTTTGCTTAGTTACTTCAGCTTGTATTTATGATGGTCAACCTTCATTTGGGTGTGTATGTTCAACAAATATTTCTCATAGGAGCTAATTAATGACAAATTCTCAAACCAGTTGGGAATTATAAGCTTACTTTTCCCCATGATGCTTAATATTGTAAATTATATTTTTATAATATAAAAAAGCCAACTAAAACAAAGTTTTACATTAGAAGAAAAACCTATGGTTACTTAATAATACAAAAGGACATATGAGCAGCAAAAGCCAACTGCGACAAGCCAGATAGGAGCCACTGCCCTCTGAAGGAGGGGATTCTACTAGTCTCTGCGGCATTCTGGTCAAACTGTTTCATATTTTAGGAAAAGCCCCAGTTCACATGTCTACAGCTCTCCCTCAGGATGGATTTCAGGTGTAGCTGACATGAAATAGTAAAGAGGACTGGGAGGTGGCCCTCTGAAACCTCTGTCACTTCACTGTGACCTCTCACCAGGGAGGGGAAGAGTGGGCTCGCCCGGTGCCAGAGGTGGCCTAGATTTATTCCCACCTTTTTTGTGAGTGTTTTAAAAAAATTGCATGTTTGCTGTGAAAACCACAAAGTGACACTGAAGGGAAATATTTCAAACCAATAAACCTTCCTCAAATTCCCCTGGCCAGCACAATCCCTTTGCTTCCTGTGATTTCCGTCATGTCTACGCCCATCCATCCCCAGATCTGTCATGTTAAGATGACTGTGTACACTCGGGTCTCTTATCTGTTTTGTCTGCTTTAGTGTGGATCGGAATTTCCCCCGGGTTTCTATCACCATTAACTTGTGTGTCGATAACAGTTTTTGAGGCTGCTGCCTCTCTATTTACTGACACATCCGTCATTCCTGCGGTGTCCGTGTTTTCTCCATTACAGAAAGTGCTTCGATGGACATTGTTTTGCTCAAGACTTTCATTTGTATTTTAAATGGCGTGGAACTATTTCCTCTGGATAAATCTGAAATAGTGACAAGACTGGGCTAACCTTTAAGAAAATTTTAGTTTTCCTTTCCTCTCTGTCTACGGAGGTGAGCAAGGCAGACACTCCTCATGAATGGGCAGTCACAGACACTTTTCCTGGAGGGTGATTTATGCTATGCCACACTTCAGTTCTGAAAATGACTCATGACTTCAGAAGGGTGTAAGCAACCTCGACACTGTCTCTTTAACAGGGTGTCAGGAATATAATTTCCCCTTTATTCCTCTTGTGAAAATAATGTGTTAACGGTGGAGCCGTGAGCAGCCACCCTGCTCTGTGGATAAATGGCCCAGGAGGGAGGTGAATCTACAGGCCTGTAAATCTAATAAACAAGAATTATCCAGTTCTGAGAAATGTGAGCAAGGCATAGCCCTGAGCCATATTAGGCACTAACATAACAAAAGGCGGAGGTGAGTGCACACATTAAATTAAAGCCGTACATCATGCACTCTGGCGAGAAACCGTTAAAGGAAAGGTGCTAATGAAGAATGAGACTGGGTTAAAAAAAAAATCAGTGGGCTATAAAATGCCATTACTCCAAAGACACAGGACTGGAGAGATGGCAGGGCCTGCAAAGGGATTGTCACCAAGCCCGATGCCCTAAGTTTGGTCCCCAGAACTCACATGGTAGAAGGAGGAAGCCAACTCCTAGGAGTTCGTGTCTGACCGCGACACACACTGTGACATGCCACCTAAGTTCTAAGTTCTAAGTTTAAAACTTAGAACACCCATTAAAAAAGGAGTAGCACTGTTGTTGTTACTAAAGAGCACCATTGAGGAGCCGAGGGCAGAAGTGGGGGAATGCACTCAGCACATGGTATAGACTTGCGTGAAAACTTACAAATAAAATTTACAGGGAGAGACCCTTTCCCCCTG
>LOEQ01000193.1:74348-86563 GCA_001685075.1 Bramus lutescens | reverse complement strand
AGAAAGAAAGAAAGAAAGAAAGAAAGAAAGAAAGAAAGAAAGAAAGAAAGAAAGAAAGCTTTGTCTCACTGTGATGATAGCTGCTGGGATCAAATGCAGGCAGCTGGTTAACAAATGTGTGTAATTTTCTGTGAGAAATGATAAGGAGATCTGACTACTGAAATGCAGTCATGGTGTGATGAGTAGAGGACAGCTTTGGGGCTGTGCACACTGGCTCTCTGCTCCCCCCATGACAATGAACGTACCAGGGCTGTGCACACTGGGTCTCTGCTCCCTCCACGACAATGAACAAACCAGGGCTGTGCACACTGGCTCTCTGCTCTCCCCCACATCAATGAATGAAACAGGGCTGTGCACACTGTCTTTCTGCCCCCCAACCGTGAATGAGTGAACCAGGGCTGTGCACACTGGCTTTCTGCCCCCCCCCAAGTCAATGAGTGAACCAGGGCTGTGTTAGTTCAATCAATACTAACCAATAAAAACTCTAAAGAAAGCACTAGGCAGTTTTGATTTAATTCTTGCTTTTAGCTTTTACATGCATCCTTTAGGAAAATGTAGAGTGATGATGTGGTTTATTAAGACTCTCTAGGCCCCAGAGTCTAGGAACACCACTGGTGTAGGAGTTCCATCTGTTTGTGTGTTGCTTTCATTGGTTAATGAGTAAAGAAACTGCCTTGGCCTTTTGGTAGGGCAGAACTTGGGTAGGCAGAGAAGACAGAACTGAATGCTGGGAGGATAAAAGCAGAGTCAGGGAGAAGCCATGGATCCTCCACCTGAGACAGATGCCAGTCAGAATCTCCGGTAAGCCACTGCCACGTGGTGATACACATATTAATAGAGATAGGTTAAACTGATGTAAGAGTTAGCCAATAAGAAGTTAGAGCTAATGGGCCAGGCAGTGTTTTAATTAATACAGTTTCTGTGTGGTTATTTTGGGTGTAGGTGTAAGCTAGCCAGGTGGCTGGTATGAACAAGCAGAACCTCTTCTTGCAACACAACACCTGTGACCTTGGACCAGACACTTGAAGCTCTTGTCTTCAATCTCCTCATTTGGAAAACTGGAGGGCATGACAGGCAGCTATCCTCCAGGCTTCTCAGTCAGGACTCTTTGGGGGAATTTCCTTCAGAATTCTTAGGTCAGCTATACTAAGACAATCTATTCTATAAGATGCATTATTATTTGCACTAAGCCTTTATAATAGCATCTAGATACTTTAAATCTCTAAATTATAGCACACAATGAGATGTGAACTGTATTGTGTAGCGAACAGCTACCAAAACATATGTGTACTTCCAATGCAAATGTTTTTACTTTTCAAATAGTTTTCACTTGTGTTTGGTTGAATACATAAATCTCATCCATATGATTTACCCTATAAAATCCTCTGGAAAAGGAAAAATGCGTATAACACCCATGCAGTACTCAGCATGGTAACTCACTCTTAGTGAAATATGGGAAAATCCAGATGTTGTTGCCCTGGCCGTGACCAGCTCCATCTGCAAAGCCCTGAGAAGACATGGCGGTAGCAGTCAGATGGCCCAGTCTCTTAATCCCATCACTATTGAATGCAGGGCCTCTTCTCAGTGCCTCAGCATCCTCAGCTATAAGCCAGGTCCAACACCAGCTCGGGGTGGCATGAGGTTCAGGCTTATTGCCTGGCTCTTAGCTGGTGCTCCGACGCTATAGGAGTAGTGAGAACTCCAGGCCCCGAGCCGGAACACCTCTGACATGCTATGTGAATTCCCAGCCTCCTCACCCCTCCATCCTCTTGGGAGTACCCGAGAATGACTATGGCCCTGACCTACAGCATTGCCGAAGGACTGGCTGTACCGCACAAGGCACATAAAGACCTACAGGACCCCATGAATGCTGCTTAAATTGAAAGACAGTAAAAAAAACCCTGAAGGAATTTACTTCCAGCTGGTGACTGGGTAAATTATTCCTTGTTTAAAATGGAAGATGGACACAGATAATATTTTTAACAAAAAACATGAAAAGTACTTTTCTATGCCAAAACAAAAAGGTAGAAACAAACCACCACAACCAAAGGCTCTTCCTGGGAAGCCAGCACAGTCACCTGTGACACCAAGATTTACCGCGGAATGGGAACTGAACCTCCTCTAATCTGCTCCGAACTCCCAAATCCTTTCATCTCTGAAGTCTGTCTTTTATCCCACTTGCCTCTTGGTTAATTGATTGCTATTTTGTTTGTCTCTGCTAGGAAAGGGAAATATAAAACATGACCCCTAGTTCATTATCAAGTTGAAATTGCCTGTCTACATCCTGTCTAGTCAGTCCAGTATTGGACATTATCATGCATTTAAATTCTCTCTCCCACCTCCTCTCCCTCCCCCTCCTTCTCTCTCTCTCTCTCTCTCTCTCTCTCTCTTCTCTCTCTCTTTCTCTTTCTCTCTCCCATCTGATTAAAATTTGAGGTGTCTGCTGACTACATGTCTTTTGATTCCTTAATTAGCTTAATTTTTTGTCTTCCTTCAATCGTCTCAAATGTGCTCACTTTCTAGGATGACTCCTAGGATGGGTCTGCCTGCTACAGGCCAACTGCTTGCCTGAACAGCATCCATCTTTTCCTTCTTTTCTGTCCCTAAATGAACCTCAGAGGATATTAATGAGACCTGAGTGAAAAAGGAGAAATTGTGTCGGCAGCTATAGTTAGTACTCTGCTTGGGGAGGGCTTCGGATCCCATGCTAAAGCCAGGCTGACAGTCGTTGGAGATAACCACACATTGGAGTTGCACAGGTTCTCTAGGGAAAGCTATGCTGAAGGTGAAGGGGTAGAGAGGGTGAAGGAATCAGCAGTCCCTCCCCGCAACCCCCACATGCCTTTGAGGAAGGCACTGAGTGACCTGCAAAAGAGGAACAGTCTTAGGGTCAAAGGACCAGGTTTATAGGTCCAGCTCTCGAGGGCTCATCTGATGTAGCTGTCACCACTGAGGAGCAGTGGGTGACTCAAAAGTGTTGTCCTTAGATGAGCAACTGTCATTGAGCCACTGCTTCATACATGAGCCTATGTTCATGTCCTACACTATGACAAAATGCCAGAGGAAAATGACGTCAGGAAAGATTCGTTCCGGCTCATGCTTTGTGATACTCAGTTCAGAGTGGGAACAATTGTTTTGGGGCCTGTGGTGAGGCAGAGAATCATGGCATGTGATGGAGGGGGGAGAGAGGAGGGGGGAAGTTAAGGGAGAGGGGAAGTTAAGACAGGGAGGGGAGGAAAGGAAGAAAGTAAGGGGGGAGGGGAAAAGAGAAAGGAGAGGGAAGAGGGAGATGGGCAGGAATGGGGGCATAAGACTGGGGAACAAGCTATGCCTTCAGAGTTCATCCCCAGTGACCTAATTGTCCAACCAAGCCCCAACAGCTAACACATCATTCACGACACTTATCTTGGATTAACTCATCGATGTAGCCAGTATTCTCATGATCCATCCACCTTTCAGTAGCATCACTAATCAGGGACCAAGACCCCAGCATGAGAGCCTTTCTGATGGACACCTCATTAGAACTACCACGGGGTCTGTGTGCAGCTCTCTCAGGCCATCTGCACAGTCAGCCTGGGAGTTTAAACCAGGCAGCAGGAGATGCAAGCAGCCTGTGAGCTGGCCGGCCGTACTCAAATTCTAGAAAAGGCCAGGCTAACTAAGGACATGTCAGCACTGGGGAATTATATTCTGTGCACACCCTTTCAGTCACTGCAGCGAGTGACCTTTAGATGTTACTTGAGCTGTTATTTTGATCCAGATATGGTTCCACCTTTCTCCCAGGTCTTCTCAGCCCTCCATTTTAACTTTACCCCTAAACAACTCTCACTCTGAACCATGAAGGCAAAGGGATAGCGAGGAGGGCAGTCTGGAGGAAGCTCACTTGATCCACAATGCAAATGCTTACAGACTTCTGCTTGGACCAGATGGACTTGAGAAAACTGTACTACCCCGAAGATCTTAACACAGGACAAATTTGTGTTGGAAACTTCAGATTCATAAATTTAAATGTTGAAAGTGTCACAATTTTATCTTCTAAAGTCTATTGAACAACAGCAAAGCCCCTGACTTTGAAGCACGTAAAATTATAAGCAAAGACAAAAGCAGAGGTAACAAGATGTTTAATTTTTATTTTAATTACTTTTAGCTATCAAGATTGAACACCCTATCACTGAGTTACAACCCTAGCCCAAGATCTTTTAGAAGATAATAATTAAGTAATTCTTTAAAGTGTGCATCTGCATATAATTAGAATATATTGGTAGATAAAAAAATTATTCCTTTAGGGGCTGACGAGATGGCTCAGTGGTTAAGAGAACTTACAGCTCTTGCAGAAGTCCTGGGTTCAATTCCCAGAACTCACATGGTGGCTCACAATCATCTGTAACTCCTGTTTCATGGGATCTGATACATCCTCTGACCTTCAGGGGGTTCCTGAACATGTGTACTGTACATACACACATTCCAGAACACACATAGACACATACACATAAAATAACAACAATAAACATTTTAAAAAAACCTTAAAATTTTTTGTGTGTGTTTAAAGAACCATTTAAACCAACACCATCATTAGAATTTGCAAATATAACCATTCACTTTCAGTTTTTGAGACAGGTCTCACACATTCCCAACAGGCCAAAAACTTGCTATGGAAATGTGGATCACCTTGAATGCCTCCTGCCTTTGCCTCCCGAGTAGTGTGGTTACAGGTGTGTACATGATAATGTCTGGTTTATGCAGGGCTGGCATCAAACCCAGGGCTTCATGGATGTTAAGCAAGTGCTCTACCACCCGAGCCACATCCCCAGTGCCATTCATTATTAATGGACTAGAAACACTTTTAGTTTTATTCCGTATTGCTACTCCCTGTGGAGAATTCTGTTTAATTTCAAAGCTGTAAGCTGTTCCATTTGCCCCCTGTGGTTCTCTGGACTCTATGGTCACTCTGCATCCAATACATTTCTCTTTCGAGCTATAATTGTGTGTTTGCACCAGGGAAAGCAAGTGCAGTTACTTCCTGAAAGTAGCTTCAGCTTTGCCATCAGGGTGAATTCCTAGTCACAACACTCCAGACAGAGAGGTATGTGGAGAGGAGGTAATTTGAGCTCAGAGTTCTTCCACTGTTTTGAACTCTTCAGAGGAAAGGGACTAAAACAATCTAGTGTTGTGAAGCATATTATTGACCAAATCCCCAGACAGCTTAAAAAACAAGCCCAGAGGCCGCGCAGAGGAGGGCTGAGGGCTTAGCAGCGATTCAAGCGGTATGGCGTACACATGGTGAGCTGCGACTGTATCCTGGGAACACAAGGGTAACTCAGGTATTTGACTCAGTTCCTGACCAATAACCATACAAACCATTTGGGCTTCCCCTGGTGTTTCTGGATTGTTTTACATTTCCTGAGACCAGGAGTTCTGGGAATCCTCGATGTGCTCTGGGTCCTGACTTTCCATCTCCTGACTCAGTAGGAAGGAAAACAAAAGCAAAGATGGTGGGAAAAACCAACATAGCCTCTGTGCCAAGAAGCAGGATGTGCTTGTCTTTATGTTACTTACATTTACAGATGCCATGCAAGAGTGAATTCCTTTAACCATCTAGCAAAGGGCCTACATACTTAGAACAATGGGTACAATAGACATATGGTAACCTCTAGTGATATTTTGTTAGTAGCTACTCATTAACCATAGAGGCCAGGCAGTGGTGGCACACACCCTTAATCCCAGCACTCAGGAGAGAGAGGCAGACAGATCTCTTTGAGTTCAAGGCCACGCTGGGCTACACAAGATTGAATGTGTCTGAAAGAAAAACAGAGCTCACACAAAGGTGGTCCCAGCACTTGGTTTGCATGCCTTTAATTTCAGCACTAGGGAGGTGAAGACAAGAGTGGTATGGCTGGGCAGAGAGAGAAATAAAGGGGGGGAGACAGGAGCTCAGAAGCAGTCTGAGGATTCAGTCTGAGCCTGTAATCTGAGATCTGTAGAGAGAATATCGAGTCTGAGGATTCAGTCTGAGCCTGTAATCTGAGATTTGTAGAGAGAATTTATCTGAGGATTTGTAGAGACAGGATTGTCCCTTTTGTTTGAGCATTGGTAGAAGTAAATGACTCAGGCTGAAAATACTTGTGCCCAACAATACAATTTTGATCTTAAATTAACCTTCTCCCCATATGTTCTCATCTTCCTTTTGTCCTATCACCAGGTTGCCTGACTCATTGTGTAGGCTTTAAAGAGAAAATCCACCACAGTCTTGTCTGGAGGCTTGCTGTGGGAACTCCTTCAGTCAATAACCTTTAAGATACCGGCCCACTTTGGGCATGGTCTCACGGACTGTAAATGCAGATGAAAAGTGTGTGTGGGTCTCTTGGCTACTGGATGTGGTTCCAGTTCCAGCGCACAGAGGACTGCAGATGGCTACTCTTTCTGTGAGTTTATCCCCAGATAAATAAACCTTTGTTGCGCTTCATTTTGGGCTATTGTACACCAACAGAGGTTAAACCACTGAGCCACAGGAATAGAACCAAACCAGGAGGCAGAGTCATCAAAAGGCATTAGGGATGTGAAGGGCAGGTAGGAAGTCTGGTTGTTGGGAAACCATCATGAAAAGGGAGGGTTGTGTTATATGTCTCTGTTCATCTCTTCCTTTTACTCAAAGACACAGAGACCCCAAGAAAGGGCATATGGCTGGTTGTGAGTCTTTTCTGCCAGTGTCACAAATGTCACATATATGCTCAAAGCCATGTAGTTTTAGTTTCTCATGTCATGTGACTCTCCAATGACAACTGAATAAGACATCACCAAAATAAGCATAAATGAATACTGAACGTGATGGTTAATACTGTCAACTTGATGGGATCCTAAATCATTTAGACAGGGTGTGGGCCTGCCTGTGAAGGATTATCTGGATTAGAAGAATCGAGTTAGGCAGACTCAGCCTAAATATAAGAGGTACGGTTTTCTGGACTAGGGTCCTAGACTGGATACAGTGGAGACAGGGAACTGAGCAGCAGCACCCACCTCCCTTTACTTCTTGATTGTGGATGCAGTGAGGAAAGCCAGCTTCGTGCTGCCCCCATGTCTCTCCTGCCATGATGTGCTGGCTGGGCCTTGGGACTGTGAGCCAAACAAGCCCTTCAGTCCTTAAGTTGCTTTATCAGGTATTTTGTCCCAAGGATTGTCGAAACACAGTCCAAGAACGGAATCGTGTGAATCAATTTCTGAGTGCTTGTGAGAACCCTCCAAGAAAACAAGACAAGAGTTTGTGACCAACATTCCTTCACAGCAGGAAATTGTTCTCCGATTATGTGTTTGTGCAGATAGGAGTGAGTTTACTTCATATTATTCATCATAACTGGCTATTGTCATTTGTTTATAATCCTCCATGGCAGAGCATGTTTTTGCCATGTGTGGCTTACCTGCAGTATGGGGTTTGTCCCTGTGATTGTACACTTTGCTTATGTGACTCTTCTTAACCCTCAGAGTATAAACTGTCTGATGCTCTGAATAAAGTTGGCTGTTGTGTGAGACTTTAGTCTGCCTCATTTTTAGGTTCCATTTTCCAAGGTCCCACTGCCAACAAAAGCAGTAAAGAAGGAATTGGACTAGTAACTAATACACCTAGTAAAGATTAAAATCATGCATGTGGAAAACAAGAAAAAATCTAATTAACAGATTTAATGAAACCCTCTCCATTTCTACCTTTTCATATTACATCCCTAATTTCAATTTCTTAATAAATTTGCTAGTGAAGTGGTGGCAAGGCCACTCCTTGTGTAAATCATTATATTGAAATCCAAGTGGACTGTATAGCCAAAGGTTACAAATTCATTTCATTCTCTAGGCTCTGTGACAAATAAAATGTCACAAGGCAGCTATTGGCTTCTGAGGGTTCACCACTTTAATGACCATTTCAGCTTAGCAACAGCTGCTTCCACGACCTAACGAACTATCACTTTCTCCTCAACAACGGAAAAAAAAAAACAAACAAACGTGCTCTTCTGGAGTTTGAAAGAGTATCATATATTCTAAAATGTCTGCTTTACTCGCTCCTCTGAAAGACGAAAATGTCCAGGATATAACTTTTCTCCAGGCAGGAAATGGAGAGAGAGTTTTATCTTTTCTAGAAAGAGGTTTGCAGAGCAAATAGATTAATTTTCCCCTCTAATTATTTTTTAAACTCTCCCAATCTTGGTAACAAAGCTGTCCAAATCAACAAGAAGGCATTTCTACTCTTCGCACCTGGGTGCTTTGACAGCCTGTGGGGTAAATTGGAACTGAAGCAAGTCTGGGCTTGTGATCAGCAGAAACGAGGCTCACAGACAATTCTAGAGTAAGGGCAGCATGGACCTGAGCATAGACTCAGAAGAGCTGAGAGCTGAAACAAAAGCTTTCAATAAAGACTGGGCTGCACAACAAGGAGATCACATGTAAACCCTGGAGAAGCTCCCATCCCTGCAGTGTAACCTGGATTCTACTCCAACAGGGAGGTAGAGACAGGTCCTTCTCCTTGACTCTTATGACTACCTTCACCGAAAGAGTATGGTAGAAGAGATATTCTGTATCGGTGGTTCTCAACCTTCTTAATGCTGTGACCTTTTAGTACAGTTCCTTGCCTTGTGGTGACCCCAACCATAAAGTTATTTTGTTGCTGCTTTATAGCTGTAATTTGTTACTATTATGAATCACAATGTAAGTATCTGATACGGGACCCACAGGGTCTCGACACACAGGTTGAGAACTACTGCCCTTGAGGCAGTGTCGCACAGAATCAGGATTATCTGACACCTCATCCAACTTATCAGAAAAGACAAAATAGAGCAATATTACAAAAAAAAATATTACTAAAGCTTCTTGGTAATCTTTGAGAACTAACTTGAGGGCCACTAAAATGGTTCAAATGGTTGAAATGCTATGTCCTGTCTCCTCGCTGATGGTAATAACACAAGGAGCAGGGACACTTAGTGATATATTTAGCTTCTATAACAATTAACTGTGCCAATCTGAGGAAGTCATTTCTCTGCTATCTGTTAAAGGGACTAAAATGTGACAAAGCATTCATACACCATCCACATTGTTAAGTACCAGTCAGTAAATAAATACAAAAATAAATACTGCCAGTAAGGATATTTTAACAACTTTTGCTATTCTTAATGACTTTCTAAAAATGTCATTTAACTCTCCTGGGGCCAAATAATCCCTCATGTCTTTATTCTAGTTAACCCAACATTGGTTTGTAAGACTGTGTATTTCGTTATGCACATATGATCCCTGCAAGTCCTCACAGCCTGGTGAAGGAAGTCCTCAGAAGACTTGGCTGAAATCCCAAGAAACTTCAAGAATCATGGCCATCCTGTTTCTTCTGTCCCAAAATGACTTCAAAATTCCTTTGTTTGGTAGTAATGGATACCAATGGCTGTGAGTGCTCCTGGGATCTAATGCTCTCTGATGCTCCTTCTGGGTCTAAAGTCTCCTGAGCTCCATTGAAACACAGCCGTGTCTCTGGCGAGTGGTAACTGATGGAGCAGTTATGCTCTTGCGGCCCACCAGAGACAGCAGCCGGAGGAGCCAAACACTAGTGACCAAGGCAGACTAGACTCTGTAGAACTGCGAGGTCTGAGTCTTTGACTTCTGTCAGGTAGAATCTGAGTTCCATCAAACAAGGGGCCATCTTGTATCTATTTCAGCATTGCCAAGGCCTGCCTCTGTGCCAGGAGCCCAGTGACAGATACCTTGTTGTTGACTGTGTTTGCTTGCTTTGAAACTCAGAAAATTAATTACTTTCGAATGTCCATCCTTGCATCTTGAAAACTTTTATTTATGCTACTACTGAGACAATTTGGGGACAAACATCAAGATTACAAACATGATTAATATACAATTATGCCCTTGAAGAGGCAAAGTCTGTCCTAGAGAGTTATTTGGAACTGCATTGTTCAAATTAGAACACAAAAAGACATGCCAAGTGAAATATATCAGACACAAGAGTTTGTTGTACAGTGCTGTTTATATAAGGTTCAAGAGCTGGCAAGTCTTATCTACGGAATTTGAAGTAGGGATTGTGGCAACCCCTGAGATGTTAGTGACTGGAGGGGGCTAGGAATGGAACTAAGACAGTAGTCTTCTAATCTAAGTGGTCTCCCATCTTTGAAAATCCAGCCAACAGTGCCTTTGGGATTTGTGTGCTGTCAAACTTTCGCAAGGTAGACTTCACAAAATGTTCGACTCAGAATATTTTAAAAGCATGCAGTTCATATATGTATCTTTTTCTTATCATTCTTGTAGTCAAACAGCGGTCTAAGAATTTTTCCAGAAAGCACCTGCAAAGCCCCAAATTGAGGGAAGATCCCCTGCTCAAAATTCCTGCATTTTGTTAGGCCTCTCCCTCTCTTTAGTCTACTGAATATTTCAACACCTGTTTGTGTTCGTGTTATACAGAGTCCTCAAACACTGTGGAGCAATTCAACACTTAACATGTGATCCACAGGGCCTCTCCCTGGGCTACTGGGGGCTCATCAAGGCATCCTTCATTCTGCATAACATACCTCGCATAACCTGTAAGAACCTCCTCTAAGTGTAAAGCAATTCACCCTTTCTTCTGCTGGCTCGGGAACAACAAAAAGATAAGAGTGTTAGTCTTTTATCTGTATCACTAAGAAAATGTTAAATTCCACACACATAAAGAAGAAAGCACTCAGGATGACGGTACCTTCTGCTTTGCAGCTCATCCCTTACTTCAGCACAGCAGCCTTTCTGTATCTGGATAAGAACAAGTGATTCTTACTAACGTTAGCTGCGTTCTGGAAAAGAGATGGATGACCATATTTGGTATGATGGCTACACGCTCAAAGAATGCTTCACCAACTCTCCACGTGCAGGCATCTCTGGGCTATTTTTAAGTCTTTATTTTTTTTAAGTAACACATCCCTTTATAAAAATTCTTATTTCTAGTAACCATGCTCTGCTTAGTCCCCAGAGGTTTATTTCGGTGTCCAAACTGTCCACACGACTGAGAAGTTTCTAGAATACCCATTGTCAACTGTGAAGAAGACTATGATGATGTGTTTCTATGGCAGCAAATCCCACAACCCACTGCTACTTTTTGTTAGTGCCTCTGAAATCACAAACTGCCTCACGCTCTACAGCACCCTCCAATCACCGCCAACAAGGTGAGGAGTGTAATGCGGTTGTCATTTCCTGGACCACCTTGCAACACTCAGTCAGAAACATCACCTAGCAACCACTTCAGGAGATCCATAGCTGTATGCTGTGCAGACATCTCGACATCTTCAAGATCAATAGAGTGTCACCCCTGGGTCTTACAGGATCGGTGTCATTGGCTTGGGGAAAACTCCCAGAGACTAAAGCAATGTTCTGGTGGCACTGCATATTAAAGATCTTGGGGGGACATGTGGCGCCCTAAGGTTGGACAAACATGGGCACTGACATTGCCAAGTTGTTTATAAATGACAGAGTCTGCAAAAAGTTCTTTAAAATAATAGTTTAGCCACCTGGCTTTGCTTAGATTTTCTTTCTTTCTATATTTATTAGTGATCAATAATTAAAGTCTACAGGTAATATGTAAAGAATAACTTAGATAAATTTAAGTGATAAGAATCTATTGTTCATCTTATTGTTAATCTTATTTTATTTTTTTAAGGTCCTATGAAATAGAAATGAATAATTTGCATTGGTATGGTTTTTGCTTTATTGGTATAAATTTAAGGTCAATTTTGTTATATGCATATTTCTGCTCTCGATTAAGGTATTGTGATTATGTAGTTCATTTAAAAATGTAATGAATAATTAAGAAATATAGGTTAATAGATAATTATCTATAATAGTCAAGTTTGTAGTCATGTTTGTTAGATTTTCTAGATATGCATGGATACATTTCAGACAGGCATTCTTCATATCTTTCAAAGACTACAGAATGTGGCATTTAAAATGTTTTAATAACTTAAGGCTTTTCATGAGAGTGAAACACGTCTGCTCCTGGCAGCACCAGCTACTTCAAGAAGAAGATGGGCATCAAAGAGGCTCCTTATGGAGTTTGATAGCCATTTGGGCAAGAAATTGCTTGTGCCTGGACTGTCGCATAAACTGGACATAAAGAACCCACAGAGAGAGAGGACTGCTGAACTTGCCTAAAGGTGAGATGATCCTTAGGGGTTCCTGTTTCATGAAAGAGTCTGCGAGACATTCTGCAGGACACAGAAAAA